>BRZM01005082.1:17755-27895 GCA_033238685.1 Lates japonicus
ATCATTTCAGTTCATGTTGCTCTTCCTTTCATGAGGTCTAATTATCCAGCTCTAATTGCTGGTGGTGGTTGTATCTTTCATATATTCTCAGGGTGCTTCCTTGATATCAGCTCAGGGTTGATCAGTCCCTCAGCCTAAAATGGCTGGCTAAGCCCGTTTGCAGTGTTGCCAGATGCCGTGTCCTCCAGTGCCACACTGGTGGGGAGGTTTCCTAGGCTCTCAGTGAGGCTCTACAGTCAGCTGTAGATGCAAAACTAGATCCTACTTGCCAGCCACCTCCCATGCTCAGTCACTCCTTGTCCCAGAGTCGGCCCAAGGACCAGCCAGCGGTTGATAACCAAGCATAGAGCCATGGGACAGGGGCAGTCGCTGGCTCCTTAAGTCAGGCCCCTAAATTCAGTTTTTGGTGCAGAATTCAACAAACCAAGATACAATATAACAATCAATGGCTCTAAAGTGTGGGAGTTCCTGCTTTACAGTAGCTATACTGAGTAGACTGGCTCCTAGATTCAGCTCCTGCTTCTACATACAGACACCAAGCCAGAATCAGCCTCCTCTTTCCTAATGAGAAATAGTAAATTAACTTTTTAAGCATTACAAATGTCAAACTGTTTGTAACTTTTATTCCAACGATAGAATACTTGTCAGGTACAGAATCGTTATATGTCCTTTAGGCACAAACTATTATTTCAAATGCCTCATTCTTTTAATCAAATTGCTTGGCTGGTATGTGGTGTAGAAAACCAATCAACAGGTTTGTAATTGCTTTATAAATCCATTTCCAGTCATTACTCAGGCAGCGTAAATTTGAACGCCTTGCTAATTCCAACACTAGTACTGTTTTCTGATTGATCTTAAACAATGATTTAATTCAAGACATTGCAATGACATTTCTTGTCTCTTATTATTACAACTCAACTCTCTTGGGCAAATCCTTCCACTTTCAATGAGCTTTTTATTAGATATCTTGTTTCAAGTCATAATTCCATGATTAATAAGTTACAGGAGGGCCAGGCTACAAATCATCAATATAGAGACCTAATTCTTCTTAGAATGATATAAGTTTTGATATATATTTGGTATCCTTGGATCCTCATTAATATTCCTGTTAGATATTAAAGTTATTTCAGGATGTTAATATTTTGGTATGTTTGGATGTTTTGGATATAAATAGGGGTTCATTTTGACTGGTGCATGTGGGTGAGTCGATGGGACAGATGCAGGTGGGGGCTGGAGGTAGTTTGGGAAGTCAATTTAAGGATAGCTCGGGGCCTCAGCAGGAGATGGAGACCCGTTACAGCACAGGTTAGAACCTGGTTCCAGAGGCTGTCCATCCCATCTGGGACTTTCCCATATATCTCCATGGGTCACCAACAATTTAGGCATCATCTGTGCTCAGTAGTCAGCGTCTGGTGGGAGGCTGGTGCTAGATGACATTCAGAACCTTTTTGGTGCTGGTGTTTCTCAACAGTGATGTCATGCCTTTGTGGTCATTTGAGACAGGTGGGTCATGATTGCACTAGAACAGTGCCTGTGAGTGTCTGACGTGCAGTCATCCGGCTGCATGTGTATATATATCATGTGGAAATCATCTTTTAGTTAAATAATCAGGCTCTAGAATTGTCGCTCACTGTGTCCAGGATGGAGCTATAATAGGCTGAGCTCCTCTTTTCCTTCTCAGATCTTGATGGCAAGTAGGGGCCTTACAGTGAGGTAGGAGGGACAGAGGTAGGCTGAGGACGGAACTAGGTAAATGGCTGAGGACCTCATTGCTGATTCGTTTCTTGGTAGGAGATCCTTTGGAGAAAGGGCTGTCATTATGGCCTGGCACAGGCATGATTTCGCTGCGTCATGGCTGTCTTCTTTCAGTTATATAACATTGTCTGGTGTATTCACTAGGGCAGGGGCCATCAAGCCATATGGCTGGCCCTTTGCTGGGAGTGCCTCCAGGAGGTCACATATGGTAGCCTCAGCAGAGGCCCATCATTGTTCATTTTATCAAATGGATCATTAAATCTATTTGAGCCAGAATATTGATTAATTCTGGCTCAGTGGTGCCTGGTGCCTTCTGTCAGCTCCATCATTCCTGTATATCTCTTTCTCCCTGCCTGACATCAGTGCAGTTCGGTTGGGCCTCCATCGCCTCAGCTAACCATAAGGCCAGTGGGTACTCTATGAACAGATTCAGCAATTTGATAGCTAAAACCAGCAGCTCCAAAGTGATTTTCTCCAATTTCAGTTAACACTGTTAGTCGTTCAGATGGGCACAGATGGGAGTGGGATTTGGTGACTCCGCGGTAGCAGCTAGGTGCAGAAGTCATCTCACAGACTAGATGCCCCATTTGGTGCAGATTTTATGAACTGGCAGTCAATGGTCATCTTTAAATAGATTCAATTTATTATAGGCAGAAATGGTAATTGCCATCAATGGATGCCTAGACTGTGAAGGCCCTTGGGGCAAGCTAGTGCAGTGCTGAGAGAGATTGGGGCCCAAGCTGCCAGTATTTCAGGCCCAGTTCAATGGAGTCTCTTCCTTCTCCTTTAAATGGGCTAAAACCAATTTATGCAAGTGCAGGCCGGGATGGAAGGCATCATTTCACATTATCAATAGTATATTAGATTTGAATCTGTTTTATTATGCTAGAACCGTCTCAAAGTGTATGTATGAGAGGCTGCTGAGTGCCTCAGCTGGGCAGCCACCTGGGTCCGTTTACTGGCTGGTTAGCTCTGACCTTGCCTCTTTTCCATGGTAGAAAGGTTTGCAGTAAGTATATAGTCAACAGTTCCTTGAGGCTCTTTGCTCTCTGCAGGAGTAGGGATGGTGGCTGCCTGGGTTGGGTGCCTTTAGAAGGTAGAGGTTGGGAGGAGTTGGGAGGACAGTGATTTTCTGAAGTATGGATGCAGAACTATTGTACTAGTAGAAAGGGTAAATAAATAAATGATCAACATTTATCTTTTACCTCAGGCCAGCAATTAAAGGATGGGTTAATTTTCAGACTCTGTTTCTTCTTAAATGTATCTATATTATGATAAATTTGTCAGCTCCTTTATGTTTATTTATAAGTCTCACATAACCAAATGATTTATCATTTCATATATATTTTATAAAATAAATTTAAATCTATATGAATAGGCCACAGTGAGGGGCCAATTACTTGGGTTGCTCTAGTTTGACTGCTGGCTATGGACTGGCCCGAAAAATTGCATGGACTCCTAGATTGATCTTTCTACCGTTGCCGAACTCTTCTCTACCATCAGCCAAAAGTCATTTTGAGAGAGATGTTGTGGGAGGTGGGGTTTTTTGACATTTCACCATCTAGCAGGAAAAGATTGCTCTACTCAAGAAAGCCAAGTAGAGTCCTTGGTAATGCAAGTATTAAAACTTACGCATAGTAAATTACATAATTCTCTCCTACATATACGTCTTTAGTCTTACCTGTACCTTATATATAAACACCAACATTTTTCTATATTTCGATCTTAATTTTCCTTCTATCATATCAATTATTTTCCTTATTATATACACTATTCTACATATGAAGATTAGATACATATCTAAATAAGACATCCACTTGGAATGATGACCTACCTCTAGGTAGTTTTTGTTTTCTTCTGCCTTGATCAATCCTGCTCCTGCTTGCTGTCTTTACAGCGTCCATGGTTTTGGTCATTTGGGGCTAAGATGGGCTAACACTTTCAAGCTGGCATGCTGCAGGCTGTAGAGTACTATGAAATAGGACTTGCTTAACAGCTCATGAGGTTAGATTATGGGACTTAAGTCATCAGGGTGTCATTTTTCTGGGTTTCTGTGTCATCAATTGTGTCTTAACATCAATAATCGTCTATTTTCTCATCATGTCTGCATTCTCCTCTCTGCAGGTCTCGGAGTTCCTGCTCGGAGGCTGCAGGTCTTGGGCTGTGTCATCCAGAGTAGTGGATGTGGAAGAGTGTGGGGCTGCATGTTTTGCCATTTCTGCTCTGGAGTGGGGGCATGCTCCTTGTGGGTCCTATTGCCAGGGCACTGCAGTGCCTCTGGGTGGGGTGGAGGGGTGGGTTCTCCCAGGATGCAGTTCCCTCCTGTCTCCTGCCCATTTCAATTTCCATTCCTTGCCTTCCTCTGCGTCTCTGTAAACAATCTCAATATCCTCATTTATAACTCTAGCCTTCTCAATTTCCTTCTATCCATCTCATCCTCCCCAGCTCCTATAGTCCTCCATGTCTCTCATGCCATGCCTCTCTGCCTCCTGCCTCCTGTGGTTTCATCCTGAGTCCATGCTCTGGCGTGTGAGTCCATCTAGAATGCCTCTGGACTCCTCAGCAGATTGCTCCCAGCTGGGTTCGGACTCAGGTGAGGTCAAGGTGGTCCCTGTCAGTGAGGTGGGATGGTGCAAGTTTCTAGTCTCAGGCTAAGAGTTGGACTTTCAGTCTCGTCAGATGATGGCTAATGTCAGAACTGCCCTCCTTCCTCCTCCCGTTCTCTTTCTCTGTTCTTCTATCAGTTATCTTATAGTAGTTATCATGTATTGATCCTAGTAAGTGTATGTGGTCCCAGTGCTGTGTCTTGCCATTGGGAGTCCCGGGCCATGGGAATAAACTACAGTAAATCGTGTTCATTTTCTGGTTCTGCCTCAGATGATATTTGATAGTTAACTAATATCAGTGGACATTTATTACTAGTTTCTTTAGGGTGGGGTGGGGGCTGATCCTTCAAGGCTGCAGTGCCTTGGGTGGGGTTGAGTCCTCAGCCCGTGCCTTGGGCCACAGTTGGGCCACTCCTGGGCGCCCTCCCGTCCTTGGTACTGCCCAGTACTGCAGGTACATCCGCCTCTAGGCTGTGAACCTCACTATTGGCATAGGTCAGACCTGCTGCGTTCGGGAAGAAACCCTAATTTCTTGCGCTCAGAGCCTGGCAGGCAGCCGCCACCAGAGCTTTTTAAACGGGCGCAGCTCAGGTATCATCCTATTTTTTGGCATAGTTGCCTCCCATCAGTGAATTTGAACCTTTCCTTCCATAGATCTCAGAGCTGCAGGGAGTCCCTTCATTAGATGCCATGACACCTCCTTTAGTACAGGTGGCCTGCTGGCCAAGACAAATTGATGTACTCAGTGAGATTGAGAGAATGACCAGAGGCTGCTGCCCAAGCCTCACAGTGCCATTAAATTCAAGTCTCGTGTGTAGTTCAAGGCTGCATGGGAGATCTAAATTTCTATAAATGCAGTAGCTTTTAATTAGTCGAAAGGTCTCATCTTTTAACTATCTTCATTCTCACCTTGGTACGATGGCTATAATTCCAAGTGGTATGGGCCTCTATGGTCAGACTCCTGGACTAGTTTCTAATATATATACCATCCTTGGCCTCCATGGGGCTGGGTGTAAGGACCTGCAGTGTTGGGCCTCAAGCAGTGCCTGTCCTCAGCGTCCCTGTCAGGTCCATGCTGTACGTGACAGGCAGAGGTAGAAGGGAGGCGGGAGGTGGGGTGGGCCATCTGCGATTTGGGTGGGAGGAAGTAGCAGTGGGGTGCGGTGGGCGGCCAGGGTCAGAGGCAGGAGGCCAGGAGGCGGTGGGCAGGGTGGGAGTCGTGGGGCAGGGAGGAGAGGTGAGTCAGGGTGCATGCAGCTGTGGGATGTGGGCAATCAACTTCATATGTCAATGCTCAACACATCAGAGACTTATCTAATGTATTCAAGTACTCCATGCTTCTAAATAAAGCTTCATCATAGCATCCGACGTAAATTTCTTTCTGGGCAGTCAGGGCATAGTTCACTTCCTTCCCTTCCTGAGCACCTGCTGGCTGAGGTTGTATGAGAATCACAGAGCATAAATAGGCTAGGCCCTTGTGACAGCCAGTCCATTGCACTTGTCACACGCCATAGAGAAAACATGCCAAATCCTGCAAATTGAGGCATCAGTGCTTTGGTCCTAGAGGCTGGTCTAAACTGCTCGGTATATGTGGGGCTGCAAATGGCCTCCCCTCTCAGCCCTCAATCGCCTTACATCCCCAACAGGCTTGACCGGCGCGGTAATCGCGCAGTATAAGCGTTGCAGGCAGCATAAATCACTTGCAGCCCAGGCATAGGTTTCCCAGGGTTTGTATCCATTCATGGATCTTCCCTCAAGCCAGTGGGGTGGCTGTATCTTTTATATATCCTTATATTATATTTATATCAGTATATAGAGGTAAGGCGTCATGGCAAACCTCCCGAGGACAGGAGGTGGTGCAGGAGGCCTCAGCTGACCCTGGGATGGAAAGGCGATGGGCGGTAGGGGAGAGAGGAGAGGCGTGTGTCAGCTGAGAGGCCAGCATCCGGGGCAGGAGGCGGCTTCGAGGTGGGAGAGAGTGGGAGGCTGGGAGGAGGGGAGTAGGCCCTGAGAGGAGGAGATGAAGATGTTGGACGCACAGAGGCGGGGGGCGGGGAGGTGGGGTGGAGGAGGTATAAGGATGGCTTCTGGTAGCAGATTAATTGTGGCTTGGCTGATGATGGACTCAGGAACAGTGGAGTAAATTTGTCTCTGTTAGTCTACTGGTATGCATGTCTGTTATAGAGCGCAAGTTCAGGTAGTGCAGTCCTTATCAACCTCCCTAAACATTTTGGGAGGGAGGGTTTGTGCACCATTTTGGTAGACTAGTCTCAGACATGTCACTGGCCTTCCTGTTCCGGATCTGCCTGTTGCCATCAGTGGGTGAGCTAACCTTTGGAGGTTTGGCCTGGAGACCAGCCTGCCTGAGTCAGCAGGCCGGGGTAGAATCTTCATTTTGATAGAACATACATGCTGGTTCAGATGCTTTCTCAATTTTGAGCTTCGAAGACTGAACAAATTGTTATAATTATCTCCTGTATCGGACATTAGAGGTACAGTACAGAATGAAATGGAACTGCATGCTGGGCATTTAGAAAATGGTTTGATCAAAGTAAATCAGGTTGGATCATGATGGTTATATATGGTCCTCAGGGTCCAGATGTGGGTGTCAATGAGGTTTGATGACCTGAGAGGACAGGCTCACGCCCTTGTCTGCCTCAATTCAGCACCGTGTCACTGCCAGTCACTGGGCTGGGCAGTAGGAGTAAAGGCTAGAGATGATGCTCCTTTAATAGTATCACTTGGAACGTTTCTCCTCCTTCATCTCAGGCCAGCCCAGGAGGTAGGGAGGCTTCCTCACACAGCATTCAATGGGCTATCCATCCAGCAGGAGATGGGTGCATGCATTTGGGCCAGCAGAGCATGTCTCCTCCTCCTTTTCTCTGGTGGCCTCACTGCGGCTGGGGCAGCCTCACAGATGGGGTCTTGGTGGCATCAGAGGCAGCATGGTCAGGAGTGCACTCCCGCCACAGGCTGTGGGGCACATATTTGCATTCAGCTCCTGTGGTCACACATTAATAGATCCCCTAGGATAACATCTGTATGGGCTGGCAGAACATGGGCTTGGGTTTGTGCGCGCAGGTCGGACCCCATGAGATGTTATTCAAGAAGGATCGTTGCTGGGAACCGCAAGGTCACCTGTGTCGTGACATCTGTCGTGTCTGCGCGATCTGTGACGGGGTCATGGGGGTCCTGTGACCGTATGTGTTCTCTGTGGGAGGCAGGTGCTGGGTGATCTCGTCACAATGAGCCAGAATATGTCGATGATTGTGAGGAGGTCACTGGAAATGCATGAGTGAGAATTTCTGTGTTATCATTTTGCAAATACGCCGGCGTCTGTTTCTATCCCTCCTGCTGACCAGATGTGATAGTCTTGCATACTGAATGTTGTGTGGAGAATAAGTTCTCCTCCTCTCATCCTCCTGGGCTTCTTTGGTTTGAGATGAAGGGAGGAGAAACTATTCATGGACATTATCATACAGTGTGTGTGCAGCACAGATATGTCGGCCTGCTCTTAGTTTTTTGCATATTTTACTGCGTTTCAGTTCAGTGACTTTATTAGAAGAAAGACGGCTTGTACAGCAAATAATCAGCAGAGACAAGGTGGTGTGAGCCTCTGTCCTCTGTAAGGCCTTTGTCACCAAACCTGCTGACACCGCATATTTGGCCTCAAGGGGATCACTGGTTTACACAATTACCATGATCTGTGTGTGTGCGTGTGTTAACGTCAGCGCGTGTAGTCGCCTTTGCTGTTTTTCTTTGGCGTGAAAATTAGTGCACGGTTTCAACCTGATTACGCCATTTTGACCTCATGTTAAAGCACAAAATCATTTTTTTTCTTAAATGCCTGTAACATACAGTTCTTATTTCATCTTCACTCGTACTCTTCACTGTCTGATAGTTACGATACACCCTGCATCAGCTTGTTTCAGTTCTTTGAAGCTATGTAAAGTTTGCACTGAGAAAAACATTTGAACTCAGGACAAAGGAAATTTTCTATAGCTGCACCTTTTCATCAAAATGAAATATTCTCGATTCTCGACTTTCTGCATGATTTTATACAGCTTGTGTTGCCGTGCAGGCTGCAGCTTGTTCTTCCAGGGGAATAAAATCCTTCCGGTTGTTGCTTCATTCATCATGAATGATGTGGGACAAAATATACAGTATCTTGGAACAGAAGGCCAGTGACATGTTTGGAGATCAGTTCATCAAAATGAAAGCAGGCTGTAACCTCTGTCCTCCTGTGTTTGTGTTTAGGGGGAGTGGTTGACAAGGATTTGCGGCACTACCTGAACCTGCGTTTCTCCAAGGGCTCAGTGGACCACGACCACCAGCAGATCATCAGAGACAACCTCTACCTCCGCACTGTTCCCTGTGAGTCCACATCGCCCTGCCTCTGTCAAGTCAAGTCAAGTCAATTTTATTTATATAGCGCCAATTCACAACAGAAGTTATCTCGAGGCCCTCCTCTCTCCCCTCCTTCTGGCCTCCATCTCTCTTTCATGCCTCTCTTTTGCTCCTCCTCTCCTCTGCCTCTCTGTGCGTCTGTAATTATCTTTTTCATTGTCTTTTCCTCCTTCTTAGATACCACTTTCCCCTCCCTCCTCCTCCTCCCCCTCCTCCAGCTCCATTTCCTTCTCCTCTTCTGTTTTAGTTTTCCCTCCTTGCCCCCGGGATGTTGCCCTCGTATTTTTTCATCAGACACACGCTCTTTTTCTCTCTCCCTCTCTCTCTCTTTCTCTCTCTCTCTCTCCCCCTCTCTCTCTCACCGTCTATCGCTCCTTCTTTTCCGTCCGGCTGCCGAGCTCTCAGGCTGAGGTTTCCACGGCAACCACCCTCTTGTCTCGAGGCTTGCGTTGCTGTGACGCCCTACCCCCTTCAGCACACGCTTGACATGCACAACACACACACAGATATACAAAGATAATAACACGTCACTCTACTGGCTACGTGAGGGGAAGATCTGTATGTGTGAAACGGCACATGCCGGACACACAAATCCTCAGAAACTTCATGCCCGTGGGTTGCATGTGGACGTACATGTCTGTACTTACATTGCGCTATCAATGCGTTTGCCTGTTGCCTGTTGGGGGACGATGTCATTGCCGTGATTGACATTGAGGGGATGTCGTCCCCAGCAGCTCCGCCTGCTGTCAATACACCGAGCAGCTCGTGAATCAGCTTCTCTGGAGACTGAAGCCATTCTGATGCTCGACTCTGCAGACTACACATGTTTTTCCTTTCATGCAGCGTGTGGATAAGTGCACTTTGATTTAATGTTTGTTGAAGGGCTTTGTACTCGTCTGACATGTTTCAGTATCCTCTGTTAATAACCTCAGTCATGCTGTCTGGGTGTTTTTGCAAGTAAAGGTAGCTGGGTTGAATTAAGCGGCCCTCAGACCCTGGTTCAGAACCACGAGAAAACAAAACTACGGTTTGACGTCAGTGACGGTTTTATTTGTGTTGGCTGAGCACTTCTACTATACTAGATGTCCTCTGCCGGTGTGTTGAGCCGCTGACACAGAAGTGATTGTTTAATACGCTCCCACAGCTGCACAGTTCCTGAGCCTCTCACTCCCTCTTTTTCCTCTCCTCCCTCCCTCCCTGTCTTCTGTCGACTTCATCTCTTTGCTTTCACTCTCTGCTCTCCCTCATGTTCCCCCTGCCTCTCCCTCCTTCTCTGCCTCTTTGATTTCTTTTGGTCACCACCTCACTCTATCACATTTTCTCTCCCTCTCAATTTTAACTCCAGATGGCCCACCCTACTTCTCCTTCCCCC
>BRZM01005084.1:56077-71857 GCA_033238685.1 Lates japonicus
TTAAAATATTGATTTGTAAACAGTGCTCGTTATTATTGCTGTTAAACGTTTTACGGTATAGGCATTCTCATATCATTTCAAGAGCCTGTGAATGATTGTGCCCGTTAAAAACAGAAAGTTCCCCACCGATTTCAGCATTGGTCACCGCTGGTCGTTGGTCCGTTCATCAGCCAGCGTTTCTTGCCGCCCAACCCAGCGACGTTTCAGCCTGGATCCCGGCAATGAAGTATCAGCACTTGCCACCAGTTCATCTCGATCTCACCCCGATACCATTTTCATTTCATTTATTTTTGAAACGTCGAACGTAAGCAATTGGCGTCGGTCAACACAGCCTGCAGCCACAACACTCACCGTCACAGCAGCCTTGCTGCGGCCGGCCAGCGTCCATCAGTTTCACGAGTTCCGATATGATGGTCATCGGCACAACAGCTGGCAACGTCTGACTGCAACGCCTGTCACCGGATGGTGGGTCTCAAAGGATAAAGACATACAAGAGAAAGACAAACATTAATGAAACGTGCCCAAATTATGAACGCAATAAATACCAAAACATAGCTAAACAGAAAACACATGCAACAGAATCGCCACCGCGATGAGCAGCAACACAGGCTGGTTATCAGGCGATGTTTCGTACCTGGATTTTTGTTTGCCGCCAGTTTATTCGAAGAGCGGTGCCGAACATATCAGCGGCAGCTTATCGACAAAGCTAATACAGCGTTGCTCTAACTTCAACGCACAGATTTACCGTGCGCCATTTCAGTCAAAGTTCGACCAGCTCAGCCAGCCGCGACGCCCGCCGATGCCATAGTTACAATAAACCCCTTCAACTGGCGAGTTTTCGACCTGCCTGCGACCATCAACATCGCGGCCTGCTAATACCCGACAATGGCTCCAGTTCAGAGGTCAATAAATGGAAACACAATCACGAGCACTGAGCGATTGCTGTCAGGCATACAAAATCACCAGATCTTTCATGTGTCCCGAGTTAATGGTGCCGTGTCATTGAGAGCTGCGGTTCACGTTTGCGGGAACGAAAGGATCAGTTAGTTGCCTATTCTTATACTGTTGGAAGGTTCATTTCCTCAGTCGTCTTCGAGAAAGTTCCAAACCATCGCCGTTAAAAATATTGACAACAGCGGGAAGATATCGCGTGTTATTCAATTATACGAGCGATTGGCGTATTTCACCGTTTCAACAGTTCGTCGCTTTCTCGTCGGGGATTCTCACAGCCAACAAAATATAGTCAACATACAGCAGAGAAACGGCCAGAAAATGGTCGAGCAAAGCTGAACACGGGGTTTCGTGAGTCACATCCGTGACACCACGCTGCGATGACGGATGTTAGAGAATGCCGTTGAACAGAGGCCAACGAATGTACCCACAGAGAAAGACAAGAGAATGAATGACAGTTCAGGAAGGAGGAAAGCGTCAGAAGACATGGAACAGGCGGGAGAAGAAACTGAGCCAGGCGCTGGAGCGGGGAGCGTGCAGAGACGCAGGACTCAGGAGAGTGAGATGGAAGAATCGCCAGGAAAATGGGAGGCAGAGAGTTCCACAGAATATAGAACTCAAGCCAAGATGCCACATGAAGAACAAGAGCCACCGACATCAGCCTCTCTCTCCTTCGCTCCTCATCTTTCCAGTCCGTGTTGGTCAACATCTTCCGACGCATTACATTCATCGTTGTTGCCCAGCCGGGAGATACCGTCACCATTCAGCCAAAACGGCCTCCCCCATTCTCCTCACCCTTTCACCATCAATAACTGTTCATCTTTCCGCGGAACGATCCGCCACGACGAAAGGCCACGCCCGCTGGGCGATTACTACACATAGTCCGGGGAAAAGAGGAGACTATCACATTCATAGAAATTGAGCGGGATCATCAACTTTGCTCATCGCCTTTTCCGACTGCGGCACTTGCAAGTCAACCGCGTTACCGAGGACAAGATGAACATTCATTCGATGAAAACAGCCGCAGTTTTCATGAGCGACGTAAGATAAACGCGACCAACAGTTATCTCACGAAAGAATGTTCGTTCGGTGCGGATATTTTAGGGTCGATTCCCCGCTAACGCCGGAATGTCTCGATCGACAAATCGAAAACACCACCGACCGCACGTAACCGTAACGAGCCCATCAGACCAGAGCCGATCACGTCACATTCCACCTTAACCGAAGCAGGCAGGCATATACACTTCGTTTTGATCATCAAACCCCGCAACAGCAATCCAGTTACAAAATATCTCGAAAACAGGCAACGAAGTCTAAACGGGCTCAAACCGGCGACAGAATTTGACAGCACTCCAAGATCAGTGACGGTCAAGAGAACCGGAGTGCGTGGATCGCGTTTCAACATAGCTAACCGCAATCAAAATCAGCTTGCGGTTGGCGGTCACGCGAGATACCGTGAAATAACCTCCTGCCGTCTCCGTACGTTCGCGGTTTTCTTTCCACCGTCACGAACATGCACGGCCCACCCACCGACACACACACACACACACACCCAGCTGTTGATTGTCGGTCATCGCCACTGACCCGAGTGACTAACACGAGGCCCAAAGCAGTCAGAAACGATTAAACGCTCACCAGCCAGAGTGATGGCAGATTTCATTGTCGAACGCATTGAAACGCTTCATAGCGTTCAGTTTCGAATCATCGCGCTCCAGCAGTGACGGCCTTGCGCCAACAAACACACATACAGTTCCCCACATACCCCTTTATAAAGTAACGGTCATTTTCGCAGTGAATTTTGATCGACATCGCGGCGACGATGCCGGTCAGAATCAATCATTTACCACGTTCATTTCACCGAAGCCTAATTTGGCAGCATGAGTTAACGATAGTGATGGACGGAGTCAGATCGCCGGCCAGCAAGATCGTATTTACCACCGACAAACATCCAGCATAACCCGAGGGAATCTTTTCCATTTCAAGTCAAGACGAATCAAGAGAACATTTATTTGGTTCATCGCAGATCAAAAACCAGAGGAACCTGACGGAAGACAGTAAGCGAGCCATCACGTGCTCGTCTCGAGAGCTTCAAACAGCAACGAGTGCAGCGGTCGTCACTGCGACGTTCAGAACCACCACCTCCGTGCGAACCTCCGTCACCTGATGAAAACCCATGATGTCAGCGATTGAGTTTGTCGCGCAGAGAACATCAGGAGGTCAATCATGTCTGCATCTGGTTAACACGTTAACACTTATGGCAGTGCCCGCGATTTATGGCACCAGCGAACAGCCCGGCACAGGTCATAATTAAACATACGTCATTGCCAGCCGGTGTCGTAACATTAGCGATTTCGGAATAACCAGCACAGATCTCAACGGAAAACTGGCTTTTGGCGGGCCCAGCTCGCCAGACTGAACAAACAACAGAAAGGAGCCCAGTCGCCAACAACACTGCAGCAACGATCACAACAGTCACACCGTGCGCCAGACGAACGGCCAGAGTCTTCCTCCCATAGCAATATGAAGCGATTACGTCTCCAACAGCAGCATGATTTCACCGTTTACGACGTTCAGCCTGCTAGAAACCGTCAGTGTTCAACGCACCATAGCCCATTCAGCCTGTCACGGTCAACGCCGCCAGCGGGCGAGGCAGCGCGAAAAATGCTGTACCGATCTCGCCCGCGTGCCTCAACACACGCCACTGAAAACCTCATCAGCCTGATCATTTCAATCAACCAATCTGGCAGTCGGCGTGGTTGTCATTGCTTGAACAAGCCGCCCAATAATTCACCGTTCGCGCCTGATTCACCCCCGCTACTGGCATTGGTCACTTCACTGAAAGTCTCATCTCAAATCAACGAGCAGCGCACAAACACAAATTCGCGTAATACCGTTTTACCGATGATCGACATTTTTGAGTTGATCGCATAGAGACCTTTCGAATCTTCGAACCTGTAATATGAAAGTTCAATGGCCGATCAACACCGAAAAACCAGGCCTCGCACAGCAACCATATATCATCCATTCTGTCCGTTACCACCGTTACGGAACAATCGCGATGGGGACCTTCGTTCCCTTCAGTCATCTCAGCGAGCAAGGCCTCACCAGGGCAGCACATCGATCGGAAGCGAGCACGCCCGCGACCGTGTCGAACGAACGTTTCCCCATCTCTATTAAAGAAGACACCGCAAAGCCACCAGTTACGACCGTGTCGCGGTCCTCCGCGAATGCACCAGCGGCGACGATATCCGCTGTTAATGATCATTATTCATTATTGATCAACAGCTGAGGTTACGTTGCTGTCGGCAATGTGCCAGCAGTCTTCTCCTTCCCCCGCCTTGCTGGCACGTTGCTCTGCATGTTACTCCAACAAACATTTGATCAATAGTGTGAATAGTGTAGAAACGCCATAGAGATGCATCTATACCACCAAGATGCTCTTGGTGCACATTCAAACAAACAACAGAGGGACCCACTCATAAAAACACAGATCCATAGCACTACAAGTCATCAAAAACTTTACAGGGTGTCTTTAACTGTGAATGGGAAGCGTTCGTTCCCTGACTTTAGTCCTTAAGGCAGTGCCTCCTTCCAGTCAGTGTACTGCCCTGGGTGGGGAGCAACACTGTCTTCAGGATAAACTGAAGGAACAAAGGTCCCATCCCTTGTTGTTGTTCCATAACCCGTGAGTTGTGGATGAGTATGGAATGGATGTGTATAGTTATAACACTACTTGCTAACTAACTATGCAAAGTACAAGGATTTTATTCTTTCCCAGTTGTTGGTCAATGCCATTTAGACCACTGTTACCTCTACAAGTGCAGGAATTTCAAGCTTTTTTTTTTTGGTCCTCTGTACATTGTGAAAGTCTTCAAAAATGTCAGTCATGAAACAAAAATGAGTTTGGTTATTACACATGAAAGATTTGTGTTTATGTCACTGCTTTTCTCATTGGTTTGAAGTGGATGGAACTCAATTGGAAATGGTGATGTGCCAATGAAAATTTAGCAAGAGTTGAATCAAAATGTGAAGACAGTTGTTGGGTTATTATATAGGCAACTGACAAACTAATTTGACCAAACCACACCCGCACCGACCTTAAGATTAGTTGATTGAAGTAATCAAATAAACTTAATGAAAGTTTTCAATGAGCATTACGTACAGATTTGAAGTACACTTGAATGGTTCCATTTTAACATTTTCACTCTTTACTCCCTTACATATATTTGACAGTTAACCGTAACAAAACAGAATAGAATATGATGCATTGTTAAACTACCCCCAATAGTTTTTCTACTTAAACAAGGTATCATAAAGCAGTACAAGTCTGTCTACTTGTTGTTGGGACATGAAAGTATCCTTCATAATTTGCTATGAGTTTGATTTGGGAGGAAGAACTCTGGCGCCGTTGCCTCATGGTCTAACACTTTGTTAATGACTTCTTGTGATCGTCATTTGCTCACAGATATTTGTTGTGACTGATGCTCTGATTTGTTTGTTTCAGATCTGGCAGGCTGAATTTGCATAAAAATGTGAGATTTTTTCCATTGGAATCTGTGCTGATTTGTTCAAAAAAGTCCTTCAAATATTCATACGACCTGGCTTCAGCAGTGGCATTGTGTTTGAATTGCCAGTACTAGCCATGCCGGATACGTGCTGGGTGCCATAAATCCTTGGGCACTGCCGTAAATTAATTGTAATGTTGTGAATGCAAGACTTTTAACATGTAATTGAGTATTTCCTAGTGTTATACTAAACTTTACTGAGCAAACTCAATCGCTGAGAAAGGCATACACTAGGTTTTTCATAGATATTTGGAGAGAGTTCACTTTTGGAGGTGAAAGTGAAGTTCCCAAACATCACAAAGTGACAGCCACTCTTTTCTATCCACTCATTGCCTGTTTGAAGAAGCTCTCAGAGACAAAAAACATGTGTCACTGTCAACTCACTTACTGTCTTCCCATCAGAGTTCCCTCTGGTTTTTTGGTCTACGAGTGAACCAAATAAATGTTCTCTACAGTTAATGCTTGACTTAAAAGTAAGAAAAAAAATTTAATTTTTTTTTTTCAAATTTATGCCTTGGATTGTTTGGTCAGTAGTGGTAAAAATACAGTCTGCTGTACAGCTGATCTAACCTTGACCTTCCATCCATCTAACTGTATTCTTCATACTGCCCTTAAAGGTTAAACTGAGTAAAAATGGGCATAGTACTAGAAATGATTGAAAATTTGCAGACACATTCAATAACATCACACAGTATCAGTCCAAAATTCCTTGCAGAAATAATGATTACTTTATAAAAGGAAGGTATGTAGAACTGTATATGTATTTTGTTAGCTCCTAAAAAAATTCATCTTTTCACAAGAGTGCCTTGGTCTGTTTGGTTCAAGGAAACTGAACTAACTGTAACTATGAAGCTTGACTCCAATGTGCACATTCATTTGAAGAAATATAAAGCAAAAATGTCCCTGCCATCCACTCTGAAAATACAAATAAGAGCATTCCAAATAGACACACAACTACTTTTTTTTAAACCCTCGTGTTGTCCTCTGAGTCAAAGTGACCCAGTGGCCGACAATGTGCCTTCGTGTGTGTGTGTGTGTGTGTGTGTGTGTAGTAGGATTTGTTGTTGTGCATGACATTCGTGATTCTGAAGCGGTTAGAAGAAAAAAGTATAGGGAATACGAAGGGCAATACGGAGGGCAACGGGAGGGTTAACCACGGTATCGCCAACAGCTCAATACCAGCCACAAAAACATAATTTTAGTTGATTGCTATATGTTTAAAGCTGCAATCCACACACCTCAGTTTTCTCTTGTACGTCACCTGAAATCTTAAATGCTGTCATTGCTGTCTCAGTTTAATTTACATTTAAACTTCATTTACTTACACTAACATTTCAGGTGCTTTTATGGCTAAGACACTTATTTGCAAGGTTTTTTTTTTTAAACAATCAAAAACAGAAATGTATATACTGTACTTATACCTTTTATTTGGTTAAAATTGGTCTTGACTGTGGTCAATACAGATCCTGATGGAGTAACATTTTAATTTTGTGCAGTGTTGAATTCAGTTTTTCAGTTTGTGTGTGCAAAGGAACATTTCCATTGCTCAAAATCAAGGTGCCCTGAAAAAAGTCAACCTAAAATATCCACACAGATGAGGCATTTCTCTTTCTGTAGTAGTACTTTGTTGGTCCTTGTTTTTATCACCCCCATCCTTTCATAAAAACTACTGTCTTTGTTTCACCTCATCAGATGAATGTTCATCATATCCCTCATGCTGCAGATTAACTACAAGTGCCACAGTGGAAAAACTTTTCCCTCCATTGACTAAAGTTGGAAGCTGATCACTCCCCTCCAAGCCATTCTAAATAGAATGTAATAAATCTCCTCTTTTCCCTGAGATATGTACTTAAATGTCCTTGCTGATAAATGTAGGCCTTCATCCATGCCCAGATGCATTCCGTTAGAAAGATGAATAGTTGTGAGTGGTGGGAAAAGAGGTGGAGAGGTGGGGAGGAATGAATGGGGAGGCAAGGCAAGAAAAGGCCATTTTCTAATGTAGATGGGTTTGACAGAGTATCTCCCGGCTGGAACAGCTAACGGTGAATGAAATGCATCAAGAGATGTTACATTAACCTGAGACGCAAGAAGGGAATGGGAGAAGGAGGGGAGCGAGAAGGAGAAAGAAAAAGAAAGAGAGAAATCCATTTCGGTGTCCATTTGTCTTGTTTTGTCTTCATATGGCATCTTGGCTTGGTTTCTCTTATTCTGTCGGGGCTCACCCTCACCTTTCCCCCATTTTCTCTTGATTCTTTCTCCATCTCTCACTCTCCTGATTCCTCTACTCTTACATCCTCTCCTCTATTTTACACCTACTCTTACCTCTGTCAGCTCCCCACTCAAACACCTGCTCTCTGGTTTTCTTCTCCACCTTATTTCCATATCTTTTTCTCTGGCCTTTCCTTGTCTCCTTCTAATTTGCTCTCATTTCCACATTCTCTTGTCTCTTTCTCTGTGTTTTATTCCATTTAACCTCTGTTCTTTAGCATTCTCTTCTTTATCCATCATCACCAGCATGAGTGTCACGGATGTAATCAAAGCCTACTGATTCCCATGTTCAACTACTCAGCCATTTTCTAGCCATTTTCTATATATATTTGACCTATAACACATTTGAAACAAGGGAATCTGACAGAAAATGACAGACATATATTTAGAACAATTAAATACACTCAATCAACTCAGCTATGGTTGAATAATTTTGCAGTATGTACACTGTTTTCAATATTTTTGGCAGCATTGGACACAGTAAGGTCGGACTTTTCTCAAGACTTGTTTGAGGAAGTGGTTGCTCAACTTAGGTATAGAATTAAGCCAGCAAAAGAGAGCTGGATCGACTCACTGACATACACAAACGTAGTTACTGTGATCGTTTTTGGCAGCCATATTGATTTTTGAAAACATTAACTCAGGACACATGGAAAGGTCTGAATTGTGGTTTTGTATACTGTTGTATCACTCAGTGTCTCATGGTTAGTTAATGTTTTTTCTCCATTTATTGACCTCTGAATAAAGATTATTGTGTCGGAGTATTTAAGGTACAGTGTTGAAGTGAAATCACCAGAGTACAGCTGAGCTGTTGGGTCAAAACTCATGAGGACAGAGGGACTATTTGTAACTGTAACATCAACATTCTTGCTGACATCAACAGCTCAGCTGGGCTATGGTCAAGTCAGACTTTTGACTGAAATGTACTGATAAATCTGTACATTTAAGAGTTCACAGGCAGCGCTGTTGTTAAGCTGTCCAATAAAACATATTTATTATGTGTTCAGCTTTATCTGAAGATAAACTAACAGCGAAACTAAAAAAAATCTTCCAAAGGGAATTTTGAAACATATTTACAATGTATTATAATGTTGCTGCTCATCTATCTGGTGTGGCAGTTCTATTTGCATGTGTTTTCCCTGTTTAAATATGTTTTGGTGTTTGTTACCCTGGATTTGGAACACGCTTTTCATTAATGTTTGTGCTTTCTCTCTGTATGTGCTTTGGTCCTTTGGGGCTACCTAATCAGTACATGACAACATTTTACAGAGAGCTAGACCAATACACCGACATTGCCAGTATTATTGCCAGTATTATTATCCACTATGAGACTCTAGGCAAATCCACAATGGGCAACTTCCAACGACCAACCCTGTATAAAAGAAACTACTTATTATTCTAAAATGTTCTTCCAAATGTGGTGACAAACATAATTGCTACCTGTATTATATTCAGCTGTTTAAAAAATAAATAAATAAAAAATAAATAAGAATCAGGGTGTCACAGGGAGTCGCAGGGACGTGGTCAGGGTGGATATTGGGTGTACAAAGTGCAGTACTTCGTTACCAGGGTCCAGGGCTGACATCCTTTGTGTTGTTAGGTTTAGGCAACAAAAGCACTTTAGTAAAAGCTGGTGAAAGACTGGGGTTTTGGTTAACTGTTAATAAACATGTTGTGTCTCAAGTCAGTGGGAACTTTTTCTGTTTTAAGCCAGACCACAATCGTTCCCTAAACTTAAACAAGTGATATGAGTGCCTAAAAAATACCATAAAACGTTTAATAATGCTGTAGTCATTATAAGCAAACACTGTTTGCAAAATCAGATATTTTGGCAGAAATCAAGTTAAATACATTGTCACTGAACATTTTACTGATACACTGACATTTTGTGCGACTTGCCTAATATGTGCAGCAAGTTAAGTTTTCCACACTAACATAATAGGGTCAGCTAGTTGAATATATATGGTAGTTGAATATAAACATAATTTCTAGGAGACAGGGTTGTACACATTTGTTCCTCTATTTTGTCCAGCATCCCAGGAACCATAAAACTACCCTGTCACGGGTTTGATATTAGTCAGTTAGTTTGTGGTAAATGTCACTGATATGATATGGTATTGGCCTCAAAAATGAGTCAGGCTTTCATTTTAGGTTATGACTCTGCTTTTTATTTACCTTTATCTCTATTGCTGAGGAGTTGTCCAATGTTTTCATGTTGTGTTTTATTTTGTTTTGCTTTCTTTTCCCTTTCTTTTTCTCACTGAGATTATTAACACTTGTCAAGCCAGGTTAAAATTCTACATTTAAGGCACACTTAATTTCTCAAAGTGTATATGAGTTTTGGAAGAAACAAAAGACCTGAGAATACAAATACAGCTTTCTTTTTAAAAAATGAAGCAAAAACCAGCACCTACTGGAACACATGTCCACCCCCAACACCAACACACACACAGAGCATGCTTCTTGTTGTGTTGTTGCCTCAGAGACTGCAGCAGCTGTCAGTGTGTTAGCGTGTGAGATAAAACCAGGAGGCTCAGTGATACAGCAGGGATCTGAAGTGCCAATTAATTAGGATGAAGGAAAAGAGTGTGTGAGCACACTGGAAACCCACAGCATCAGCACAGATGTGGAAAGCAATGTTTCTTAAAAGTGTGAGCTGGGACCAACAAGGGCTTTTTTTGTGTGTAGAAATACAAGTATTTCTGTAATGATCCTCCAGGGGTCAAAGTCTGCATTTGTCATCGAGGTCTGTGGCTAAATACTCATATAAAACCCACAGAGAAAATCAAACTCCTCATCTTTACACATCCTTTGCTGTAAGTGAAAATTCTGACAGCACCTGATAATTTAACAAACCTTAATGAGCAAAGCTTTACCTGCACCAGCCACATTAGTAACAGTAATTACACAAATACTTGTAATCACGAACTTAGTGGCAAAGTAGCCTATGACTTTCCTGGTCTACATTTGCTGTAATTTGGAACTATTGTTCAGCTCCACATTTAAATTCTTCAGCCTTTTAATGCTGCAGAAATATGCAGCATTAAACTGTGCTAACCAGTACAGCCTGCCTCCAAGGCTTTGGCAATATATTTGCCAAGCTTAATTTGAAAAATACCTACGAGGAAGGGAATAAGACTTGAGTGGAGAAGCAGACTATTTGTGTTTCACCTGCTCGCAGCGCTCATTTATGCAGAACAAATCCAGTGAGGGGAGTTTTAGCCTGAGCCTGTCCAAAACACAGAAGAGAACGTTTTAAAAGGTATTACCACAGTTTTGTTCCCAAAGTCTACATTTTTTATTTTTCTTTAGTTTCTCATTCTTGTAGTTTTAGTTTTACATTAGTGAAATTTGAGCTGGGTATGAATACCTCATGAGTCAAGGTTTCATGTTTGCAATTGAGGCCTTGTCTTTATGCTGGTGGTAAACAAAGTTGTGATGATATGACCTCATGTTGACTGTAATGCATCTAATGACTGCTGTAGACCACCATGGTTTAAGTTAAGTGAGGTGTGGGCATCAACGCTATTCTCTTTCATCTGCGTACACATAACACAACTCTACATCTTCAGAATGAATTCAGTGTGTATGCTAATCTTTTACATGTCCACATGGCACATGTCACATGATGTGTGACTTTCTTTTTATTTTATAAGGTGATTTTTGGCTGGATAAGAGGAGGTGGATGTTGGGTGAATGGATAGGCACTCTGTGAAGTTGAACAAAAGGAGCAGCAGGAGAGACCAGTAACCAGACATTTTGACCGTCACTTTGGGATATTTGTAGCGGACCAGTAGACAGTCATATCCAGGCGTTTTTTATTGTTTTAATTCAAACCATGGTCTTACTCTGACCCATCCCAGTGTTTTGTTGTGCCTAAACCTAACCATCTTAACCCAAACAGCATGGAAAGGACTGGCGTATGCACGTAATTTGAAAGTATAAAGTCGTGTCATTTGTTTGCAGATTAAGAGACTGGGTTGTTTTCTCAGACCTGACAAGCCACAGAAGACAATATACATTTTTTGTTTATCAAAGGCTGTGTGATGCTGACCATGACTGATTGTCATTTGTAAAGTCAGCTGAGTGCCACTTTAAATTTCAAACCTAGGTCGTATTTATGCATTTTAACAATGACAAACTGAAATAAATTTGCAAGATGGGAGAAGCCTAGAGTAGCTGAGTGCAAGTTGGTGAGGAGGCATGTTTAATTACAAATCCATTTTGGGAAAGCAATATTTAGAATGAATTTGTAGTTTTTCACTTTGATTCAGGGCAACATGATGTAATTTCTTTGGGAGACTTTTCAAAATCCTGTTTGTCCTTTAGCAGTTTACACTTTCAGATTGATTCACCTGCTAAAATCTCAAAACACTGCCCTCTGACTGTTCAGGTACAATCCAGTTAAGAGTAGGTTGGAGAGATCACCTATGCCTATACAGCTTTACAAACAACAGTCAGTATTTAGTGGGCTGTTTTTACCCTGGATTTTGACTCTGAGGCTACATACAAGCTACCCTATACCCCTCTGATTGGTGGAGGTTGCTTGAAGGGACGATCTGCAGACACTATTCAATGCTGTAAACAACATTTTTCTATCGTAAACTACTATTGTTATAGAGGACATGCATCATAAGGTATTATTTTCTAGATTATTGTTGGGTTTTTAATTTTTGTGGTTTTCATAGAAGTGTGTGCGTTCTTGTGTTGGAGGTCTGCATCAGCTTGATCTCAAACAAGACAATATCTTCCTGTCTGTGTAATCAGCCTCAGGTGGTGCAGACATACCGAAGATCCCTTCACCCCCAATACACACACACTGCACACACAAACAGCTCAGACAGAGCAGAGTAGCTTGGAGCAGTGCTGCAGCTTCCCCGGAGCAGCAGCCCAGTTCACAGTCAGGTTAATTGTGGGTGGTGAAGCGCTGGGCGGTGCGAAGCTAAGAGAGGAGTTTATTTGCAGATTAAATTACCAGTTAGAAAGCTGCAGAGGAGGACAGAGGTAAAGGGTGGAGGCACACACACACTGCTCCAGCCTTTTTTCTTTGATGGTGTAATAGACATCAAGGAGACTCCCAGAAAACAGGTTGGAGTATTTATAACAGAGGCACAAAGTAAGGTTCAACTGATGTTGATAGCTAATGTTCACCAGTAACGTATGAAGAACAGGTCACTCATCACGGGGAGTACCATCCAGCCTGCAAAAATAACCCTGAAGATGTAACTGGGGTATCTCATCTTGTGCTTGGATTATAAATAGAAAAGCTTAAGATTTAGCAGGGAGGTCGAACAATAAGATGCTATTAATTGAATATGGTGTTGGATCTGCTTTTGAGCCACAATACCAGGAAAATCAGGATATTGCCATCTTCTTCTTTTAAAGGAATAGTTCAAATATATGTCCCGCTAGTTACTTCTTGTATTTGTACTCAAACTCAAATGTGGGTGTTAGTGTCATTATGACCAATAGTACCCATCTACCTAGTACTTTTGTGCAGGAACTACCTGTCAATATCACTGCAACAACAGAACTATAAGACGCTGCACAGTCACTTCTAAATACTATTTTAGAGGCTGCTAATAGGGTAACCGTGTCCCGACTCCAGGTTTGCACTTAGAAGGTAGGCTCACATTTTCAAGCATGACTTCAAACAACACTAGATGCCCATGTGTGTGCTGAACAGGTTTAGTTGCTGTCATTGTTCCTCCCAACCATAGCGGTAAGCTTTATGGTGACAAAATCCGAGGCTCTTCTGTGGAAAATGCAACCAGTTGGAGTTAATATGAGACTTCAGCCGCTTAGACATATATATCAAGCTGTTATTTTAAGTGTCAGTCTTTTAGCGCCACACCGCCTTTGTGTTATTGCTTCACCAATCCCATCAGGACACAAAAATGAAATACTACAAAGACTGTAATTACAGAACCAAAAACCTTTGAAATGTGAGCTATGTTCACGCTTTTAAATAGACTTCAAAAATCAAACTTCACAGATGTGACATTAATCTTTCCTATCTCATTGTCGAAAACTAAAAGCATGTGTCCTCACACATAAAATCCAGAATTTGAAAAGTCTTGATGGAGACAAGAGCATTGAAATCAATTATTTAGGACATCTACTTATTATCAATGTTTCATTCATAGGTTTCATAATATTTTGGATTGCTTTGTCCTGGATGTATGTATGTAATAATAAGAAGAAAGTGTAACCATTTTGAGTACAGAGCATAATGTTTCATGTTGTGAGGCTATTCCTGATGAATGCTGCTTTTGTCAAACTTATTGCTGCAGGAGTTACCTTTAACATGACTTAATTCTCCACACACGTGTTCAACAGGTGTCCATTATGAACATTCAATTGAAATGATAAGGCTAGATTAACCTGCTGGGGTGCCTTGGCAAAATAAGTTATTCTTTTAATGACCTCCATTACTATGCACCCCTTGGTAGTGTAGTGTGAGTTTTTCGCAGGATGTTATTTGGCTCACGGTTTGCTGTTGTGGTACTTGATTGAATAATGTGAGAATATGGAATACATAAGCATTGAACTAGAAACAAATAGGGATTGAGAGTAGATTT
This sequence comes from Lates japonicus, assembly GCA_033238685.1. Classification (NCBI taxonomy): domain Eukaryota; kingdom Metazoa; phylum Chordata; class Actinopteri; family Centropomidae; genus Lates; species Lates japonicus. The sequence goes on from BRZM01005084.1 coordinate 70,443, forward strand.
TTGGACTGTGGACCTTCTCAAGCTATAGACAGGATTAGGTATTAAAGTGATCTATACAGGTTCTAATCATTAAAGCAACATTTCAGCGTTTGATTAAATTAGTAACAAAGTGTTGGAATACACAAACTAAGGGCAGCTGCCTACTTGCTATTTGCAGGCATTATTTCATGAATTTGTCTCACTTTAGAACAAAATGCTATTAAACAACCAAGACCAACAATGCGTTAGTCCATCTCTAATACTTAATGACTGCTCTACCCTGTCTGTTGATTCCCATTGTAGACAAGTCTTTAAAAATGTCTCACAAATAGTTCAATCAAATGCTTTCCCATTGTTCTTTTAACAAATGCTACTTAAATAGGAAATACTACTTCATTTGTTTCAGTGGCAGTGTTCCTCTAGTGAGTATTTGGGGTGCAGGAATGTGTATGGAGCGAAAACTTTATGTGTGGTCATGGTAATGATGATACTACACCCTGTGTAATAGTGTAATACTGATGTGTTCGGATGTTTGATATCATTGGAGATCAATGGCACAGACGAACTTGAGATATCAGGCTTTGAAACACACACACAGTAATTTTGTTTAGCAGGGTCCATTGTTGGCGGTCTTAATGCTATTTGTTAACAAGAACAAAAAAATAGATTATTACCAGCCTCATCCTTTAACAGCACCTACCTTAAGTCTCATAGCAAGATAGCTCACCATCCCAGTAGGATCAAACTTTCTCTCTCTCTCTCTCTCTCTCTCTCCTGTCTCTCTTTCTTCTCCATTTTACTGTTCTTGAAAACAGAAGCTTGACCTTTTCAAATGACAGGAGCCAGTCTATAAACAAGCAGTGAAGGAGCGACTTTCATCTTAAACAGGCCTCCAGCCCGGCGCCCGCCACTTCTCTCCATTAGGTGTTCCAGTTAAATTTATACATGTGGGCTCACCGACACGAATATACACACACACACGCACACACAGAGCTCCACACAGCTGCTGCCAACAGGTCGAGGTGTACAGATGTTCGTCCAATCATAAGGAACCAGTGTATTTTCTGTCCTGACTGCCTGTGACAGATTGAACCATTACGTGTAGATGAACACTGTCTGCTTCTTTTTCTTTCTCTTCCTTCGCTTCCCATCTTTTTATCTATTCTGCTCTGCTTTTGTTTTTTTATTTCTACTGAAGTGTGAATTCACATCAGGCTTTACTGTTGCAGGGCTGGAATTTTGTTCTGTCTTGAAGCCGCAGTATCCACAGCCTGCTCAATGCGGGGAACGACAGAACCTGGAGGAAGTCCACTGATTTCTAAAATAAAACAAAAACTTTAACACTTGGGTTATTTCAATCCATAACGAAGTCTGCCAGGGTTTGTTTACTTTGTAATTGTTAAGACTCTAGTGTGAGTTACCCAAGCACTTTTGTC
>BRZM01005085.1:0-15353 GCA_033238685.1 Lates japonicus
AATGGAGGAGGTGAAGAGAGGACAGTGGATACTGTGTGGCTGCGTGTTCGTTTTCTCTGTGCACATTAATTAGCTATAAACTGCTTTTTTTTGTTTGAGAGATAGAGACCATACAGTATTAACCTCCAACCCCAATCAGAGGCCAGAACAGAGCACACACATGCATGGTTCTGTATTACAGGATCAGGAACTGATTGAGATAATAAAAAGAAAAACAAGGATGAAAACAGTGCCAGTGCTGCAGTCTTGTGAAGGAAACTTAACACGCCTTCACACCTTGACTCACGTGACCTTATCGACTCACATGTGACCCCAACGACTCTCAAGGTGTTACCGACACCACAAGAGGCTGAAAACGTCCAGGACTCCCCACCTGTTAGAACTTAAGGCGCTATCAGACAAGAGGTGAATGGTCTTGAAGAACCTAAGTGAAAGTAAGTGACTAAGTGACCACTTAGAAAAACCATGACCTGTACAACTGAGAATCTTAACAGACAAGGAGAAAATCACAAATGGGATTCTGATTATCTGATTACATCCTTCAGATTTAATAAACAATGTGTTTTGCTGGTTTTAGCAGTATTTAATTTTTAAAATCAAAATAAATAATTCCAAGATTTTTTAAAAACACTTATATAATGTAAGCTTATTCAATTATAACTTGATTTCAGTTGACTTTAAATCTTGTTTGTTTTGTTTTCAACTTTTAAGATGATAAAATATATGATCTCCACGTTCCTTATTTCTGTCTACTCAACCTTACCCAACCTGTTAGTCTAATAACCCCAAGTCCAAGCATTAACCCTAAAGTAGAGTCTTACAGACGTGTGGACCAGCCAAAATCACCTCATTACACTAATATGAAGTCTAAAACCCTCCAACTCTTTCTCTTAAGGACGCACACACACGGACACAAACACACACACACAGTTTTGGTGTGCTGACAAGTCGCTGGCTCCCTCTGGGTTAATACATAAGAACATGCTTAAACCCACAAAAAAGACAATTACACACATCTGCAAGCCATTAGGTCTAATCACATAGTGCAGCAAAGGCAGAATAACAGAGACCATATATTGGCCTGTGTTCCACACTAATATGTAGTCAGGACTGGAAACTACATGCAGAGCTTAATGCTACTCTCATCATAATGAGAATAATCATCAGCGGCGAAGAATGATCTTCTCCCACAAAGCCTTATTGTCTGAGGGTTCCTACGATACAGAGCCTCATCGTACCAAACCGTGACAGAACAATGGAGCCGGCCTTGTCAAACAGCTCTTGTTCAACTTTTTTTTTTCATCCTTATGCGCCTCCTCCTGTAAGGCGAGGAACATAATGGGATTAGACGGGATTACTCTCACTCCTAAAAATAATCTTGACCGTGTCACAGACGATGACACAGGTGAATGAGGTGTTTGGTGCATCTACTGTGGAGATAACAAAAAAATCTCACTTCCTCCCAGTGTCCTTATCTTTAATTGGACTAATAAGAAAGAATGTGCAGAGGTGAAAGTGCGTTGTGCTCTGTCAGTGTTGTCATGGTCACTATCCTCGTATTCCTGTTGACGAGGACAAAGAGTCACTTCAGGTATCACTTCTTGAGTGTGTTTCTGTGTCTGTCCGTTGATAAAAAGAAAGCAAAGCTGCAATGGCATTTTTGTGTTACTTTTACACGATGGACTGGATATGAGTGGTGTGTGTAGTGTCTCATCTTCAATGTGCCAGCCAGGCAAACATCTACACACTGATGTCCCCACTAGACTGTTACATATGAGCTGTGTCCACTTCTTCTGCATCAAATGATTGCTTTTATTCATCTCTTGTTTCCGTAAAATCCAAACTGCTTGATGAAGCCAATTCACAAGCAGATTCATGGAAAAGTGTCTGTTTGTCCAAAGTACAAATAAACATATTTTCAGTTAATTCCTGCAGCTCTCAAAAGATTTCACATGGAGCACTTTTTCAGAAGAAAGTCGTTCAAATGAAAGCTGTTTACAGGGTGGCCCGTGGATTATCCAGTTGAAACGGACAGAGGTTTTACTGTTTTATAATTTTAAGTCAAAACTTTTTTAGTGTTATTCAGCATAAACAATGTTCTTATACAGAGCTAATATTGTGGATTAAACTAAGAAAGGCTTTTCAGGAAATGTTAATATTACTCTTTACTCTTTAATTTGTGTAAATGTGCAGTGTTTCTGTGTTCCCCCCTTCTTTTATTCATCATGTGGCCAGACAGGTCATTTCAGTATGTTCATTGTTCATGTTTGTGGCTTAATTTCTGGTTATGGACCTCGTCCTGTTAAATGTGTTTACACATGAGTTAAAGTGATTGTTTGTCATGAACACTGAAAATTTGTCTGAATAAAACTCTTAAATTGCACTGTGCCTGACCCTTTTTTTTTTTTATAAACCACCATCTTAACTGTTATTTATTTATATAATTCATATAATGATGTCATTGTGATGGTCTACACCTGTTAGCTCTTTCATTATGCAATTCAGTTATGTTTATTTCTGCTGAAGACAATTTAATTAGAAAACCGACTAAATAAAGGCTAAATAAAGGCACCTAGTTTTTAATGCAGTAAACATCAGATACTGCTTTGGCTTTGTTGTATATCTAACAAATCCTTCATTAGAATATAAACAGTAATGTGAAAAAAAGGAGAGAGCGAAAACAATAGAGACATACCAATGCAGGTGACTTTTAAAGCACTGTGCTTTAACTTTAATTCAATTAATTATTGCTGCATTAGTCACTCAGAAGTTAAGCATGTAGTGACCTTAAGCAGGTCATCATATGCAGTTTGTTATCATTTCTGTCTTGCACTGCTGTTTACTGAAATTCACAGCTATCACAGATTCAGAGGGAGATTTCACATGGGCTTGTGTTCATACCTGGTGTAAATGCCATCCAGTACGCCCAGACGGGCCTCAGAGGCCGGGATGTAGGAGCCCATCTGAGCCATAACACAGATCAGGGCCACTTGGCGGATGTAGGAGCTCTTACCCCCCATATTAGGACCAGTGATTATCATGGTTCTCCTAGCATCACCCTGTTACAGAGGAGAGGAGAGGAGGAGAGAATAATAACAGTGACACAGACAGAAGGCGAATGAGGAGAGAGACAGAATAAGATATTTGCATGCTGTCCTGCACAGCTGAGGAGGTGGGTGGACTGAAAGCTTGGCTTCTCTTCCTACTGGCTTGTGCTTCTGTTGCAAGATTAACCTACACCCACTCCAGCACTGAGCGAGGAAGCGTGTGTGTACGTGTGGTGTATCATGTGTATTTATACGTGTGAGAGCATGTCTCTATGTGTGCTGTTGCAATTTTGTTTCAGAACTGTCTCAATGAGTTAGTGAGCAGGCCCATAATGGATGTGTGTGTTTTGGCTCAACTTTGTATCAAAGCCATCTGAATAAGCCTGTGTCTGCGTGTGTGTGTGCGTGTGTGTACCTGTAGTTCAGTCTGGTTGGGCACATACTGGTTGTGCTCTCCCATCAGTAAGTCTATGGCAGGGTGTCTGCCGTCCCTGATCATGATCTGACGCTGATTTTCACACACCTCCGGTCTGAACACAGAGAGAACACTCAGTTTGGCACATACAATAACACACATTCATACACACCAAACACATGTCTAAAGATAGCATAATTATTACAACTGACACTAAGACTATAACATTGTGTAGACCGATGTCCCTTTGTGCTTTATTTACTGTATAGATATTAGAGGATGATACAGATTCTAAAGAATGAAAATAGGGGATAAAAATATATCCACTGATATTTCTTTCCAAAAACGTGCCACATTTGAGTTCATATATTTAACATGTTAACAATATTCTACTATCAAATGTGACAGGAAAAGTAAATAGTAACCTTTAAGTTTGGATTTTTAAACATATCTAGAACTGTTTATTTAAAATAAGGCATTTATCACTGTAGTTTAATTATGCATTTATTTTACTCTATCTGCCAAAATTCACACAGAGTATGCATTATCTGTGCTAACGCCCATTACTGACCAATAACAAATGAAGCCTGCTATTGCGTCAGGCATGCTCTATTTATTAAAAGTAACACACACACGCACACAGAACAGTAGATGCCTGCTTTCCGTAAATGAATTAAAGAGCAATGACAAAAAGAATAAAAAGAGTTAAAGAAAAAAGGCATAAATCTCCACAAACTACGAAAAAGGGGACCTGCAGTACTAACACACAGACAGAAGTAAACCTAAAATACTAGTGTAGAAATAGACAATACATGTAAAGGTGTGTGTGTGTGTGTGTGTGTCTGTCGCGTGTGTGTGGGAGAGATGTTGGCGTTCTGGCTGAGCACACTGCTGAGCCCAGTGCACACTCCCACACACAGCCTGTCTGAGACTATAGGACACGACACAGGACACCCACACACACGCTCACACATACACATGCGCTTTTGACCTTACACAGCTTCAATGTTGCAATTCATCATGAGAGGACATCACACACAATAGTCCCTTGTTTGTGCCTCATGTAATGAAAGAGACGATCCATGGTTTGCTGGGTGACTAATGGCCCTTTTCATGGTGTGATAGTGCTCCCCAAACTGACTACAGAGAGAGAGAGAGAGAAACAGAGAGGGAGAGGAAAAAGATTTTCAAGTGTAAATTAAGGTAAGTGCGTACTGCGTTCAGAGTAGGCGCCACTGGCTGACGCTCTTGACTAAAACTGACTAGATTGTGAGCTACGGAGACATCTCTCTACAGACCGAGACTGACATGTTTTTAGCAGTTCCTCGTTGGGAGTTTATGATCAGGTGTATGTTTGGATGCAAGTGTCTTGTCATACTCGAGAAAATTGGTCCACTCCCTCTGGCAATCCAGCAGCAGCTGCTCCCGGAGCTGCAGCAGCTTCTTGTAGAGCTCCACCAGGAAAGGAGAGTGATACCTGCTGACTGCCTTGGTGCTGAGGGAGGAGAAGGGAGGGAAAGAGGTGAGGTGGAGGAGGCAGAGCACAGAACGGATTAAAGCGAGCAACTTTTTCAATCACTGATTTGCTATCTTAAGTGCTCTAGAGACAATGCATAACATATCATGATCCCTCATTATACCGTTCAGTGAAAAAAATCTATTTCCTGGTGCTGGTGACTGTGTGCGTTTGTCTTGTATCTTTGTGTGTGTGTATGTGTGTGTGTGTTGAGACTGTGAGCTCACCTGCTGATTTTGACCCAGTCAGGTGGAACAGTGGACGACAGTGAGTTCTTCACCTCAATCAGAAACTGGGGGCAGAGGAGGAAGAGGAGAAGGAAGACTTTGATGAATAAGACCGGAGCAGACGGACAAAATAATGTGTCACTTTTGATTAAAACTGACACACACACACTGATACAAAAACACACACACAGAAATCAGATCATCATAGTGAGTCTGTCTTTCACCCAGATCGGGCCATCAATCTCCTCCCACCTATCTTTCACTCTCAGCCTCAAACACACACACAGACACTACCTCCTGTCCAGAGACGCTTGTGTAGTCAAGCGCGGGGGCTTTCAGCGTCAGTCGAATTTCTTTGCGGTGGTCTTGAATCTCATTGAGGACAGCCTGGATCTGCTCCCTCCTTTCCTGCAGCACCGGGAAGCCAGACAGATCTGAGAACAGCTCTGTCTTGTTCCCCAACCTACAAAATTACATCATACAAACTGTGAGACATTTTCTGAGACGTGAGCCTGCTGGTCAGCCTGATTCTTCAGTAGTAAAAACTGAAGAAAAAAATAATCATCCATGTGTCACTAGGAGGTCCTTCACCCTGGTGCTCCATGCCAACTGTTGACCATACATTATGTGGAGTGACAGCAGGCATCTAACATCACTGCGTTGTATTTCTGAGCCCAGTTTTGTGGTACTGTGGTGTGTTTTTCTGATTCCCACATTAACATATGAACATAAGGGCTTTAAATCAAAATAAATCCATTATAGAGGAGTCAAAACAAGACACCAGTGTCCCAATCAGAAGAGATTTAAGCATATATCTTTAACAAACCAAGGTATTAAAATGTATTTATTCAAATACAATGTCTGGTATCTACATCCATGTAAAAATATGCAAAATAACATGACATGGCAAGGCTTGATAATTGCTGTTTGAAAGTTCTCATTTTCTTAATTTTGATGTAAAAAAAAATATTTTCTTTAACAACAGTTTTGATAATAACACATCAATTTTAAGTCACCTGTCAAGAGAAAATGCCTCCAACTGGCTCATGTCAGAGGAATTTCATTTTCACATTTTTTTTTATCATTGCAAATTGAAAATCTTTGGGTTAAAACTCTTGCTGGCCTTGGGCTTTGAGAGATGGTAATGGACATTTTTCAGTGATTTTCTGATGTTTTGTAGACAAAACAGTTCATCTGTTATTATAAAAAAGCAACAAATAAATCCATAATGAAAGTAACCCTTAGTTATGGCCCTGCACTCTATACCAACCACAAAGCAATTTAAATGACAGAACACTGACATGATTGACTATATACTTCTGTAATGAACAATAAAAATAACTTGGACAAAGTGTTAAGACTATAACATTCTAGGTAAAAACATATCAGTCACTCATGAAGCTTTGTTCAAATTATCACTGACTATTTTGGGTACAAATCATTCCTCCCTGACTTCTGAATGAAAATTCAGCGTAATTGCCATTGTTCCGTGCTATGCTGACGCTATGGTCCAATACTATTGCATTGACTGTATCATTGATTTTTTGATTCTTTTTTTTTTCTTTTTTTTTTTTTTGGTATAGCTGCTCGTGCAAAATACTAAATTTTTCCTCTTTCACCTCCAAATGTCTCTTTTTCCTGCTGCTGGATACTCACTTGGCCGCCTTTTCATTGAGCACTTTGAGAAAGCTGTGTGCTGGAGCAAGCAGATCAGGAGTGTCCAACAAGAGGCCTTGGAGCAGCGTCGAGCTGATCTGTGACTGGATGGCTGGGAGCAAGGCCTGCAGTTCCAGCCCCAGGCGAGACAGACTGCTACTAATGAGGTAAAACTCCTGTGTGGAAGACTGGAACACACACACACACAAAGATATGCATGAGATCTGATGAAGCGTAAATGGTTGAGCAGCTCTTCACTGCTTTGTGTGTGTGTGTGTGTGAAGAGAGTGCTGTGTGCTTTTTGTAAACCAGTGACATTAGGTCACTAAATCTCATCTGCACCCCTCCAAAAAATAAATAAATAAATATCACAGCTGCTTCACTGGATTTATTCAGCACTTCAGGCACTGATTTCTTCCTGATTTCTTTTATTCACATTTATCATCGCACTCACAGAAGATGACTGTGGCTCAGTTATGAGCAGATGCTGCCATTAATCTATTCCATTTTGTGTAAATTTCAGCTGTTTTGGTAATCAGTGACAACCCATAATATGGGACACATAGCTATATAATCTAATACATAGCAGGTACAGTTTTATGTTTCTATAAGATCAATGCTGCAGCTCTAAAAATAACACTGGCAATCATTTAAGATGAAATCAACCTAATGACTAATCAATGCTCAGCATTTCACCTCTGAAGAGAGGTGATACTGTAGATTATATCGACTCCATATAGCCATTAGTGATGTCACAGTATCGTACCATGTCATGAAAGGTTAATGAGAGTCACACTGAAGATGGTTTATGGTATTTATCAAATGCTGGAGTTTTAATGCCCCCCCATGTCAGCAGCCCCCTTGTTGCTCTTTTATTAACCCAAACAGACAGTGACTGGAGACCATAAGTGTGCCCTCCCTCTCATTATGTCAATGGAGCCATAGAGATACAGGCCATTACGCACAGGCCCATTTATCTACAGATGGGCAAAATGACAATTAAGGGCCCTGTGTGTGTGTGTGTGTGTGTGCGTGTGTGTGTGTGTGTGTGTGTGTGTGTGTGTGTGTGTGTGTGTGTGGGGGGTGACATTTGATCATTTTCTTTTAACAATATATGAAGGAGTCAGAAAGTTGAACATGAAACAAGACATCAAGACCAGAGAGCCTCTCTCATCTCCGCACAACACACACATGCACACACACACACACACACGGGTGGGATGAAGCCTTCTGACATTTCAAAGATGGGTCCGATGGGAAATGAGATTGTGTCAGACAATCAGGTAAGTGCCACTGAGGCGACCGTTGCCTGTTGTTAATCAAGAGGAATGCCATAAAAGAGAGCAAGTGAGAGAGAAAGGAGGTGAGAGACAGAGAGAGAGAGAAAATGTCTTGGTTTAGATTTTCATGCAAAGGAGGAGAATGAGGCCTGCCATTTTACCACCTTTGTACCAGACTTGTCAGTTTTAAACTATTTCACCACACCCACAGATCTCAGTTTGAGACAATGGGTAAAATGAAAATGTAACCGATATTATTTTCAGCCAGAGGTGTGTGTGATTGGAAGCGACTATGTTAGTTTCATGCCCCAAATCTCTGACCTCCGCCAGTTTCATTACTTTTTACCTTTTTGTGATATATGCTGCAGATGCCTCTCTCCAGGTCAGGCAAATGTGACAACAGGGATCTGGTGGAGTTCAAAGTGAGAGAGTCCGACTCTAAGATCTCCTGCACAGCATCCTGCCGCTCTGAGATGGATCTGTGAGTTCACGGAAGAAAAAGAAGGAAAGAAAGAAAGAAGCACAGCAATTAGGAAGACAAGAAGGAAGGTAAAGAGTTAAAGAGATTAAAATGCTCAATCCCTTTTCCCATCAGCAAAAGAAATGTGTCATGTGGAGGGCTGAATCAGTCTTGAGTGAGAGGTGCTTTTTTAAAGAAAGGTGTTTTGAACTAACTGCTAAATTGCGACTGATTGGCTTCTTCATAAATTCAGAGATGTGCTGTTCAAAGAGGTGATTGCAGTCATATCTATAGCAAGTTCAATTACTTCAGCTTGTGCGTTTTCCTATTACTAAATGGGATCTCTGGCAGATACTAAGAGTTTTAAAATATGTTTATTGAGTTAAATCATTTTTATAGTACATTTTACAATGTGGACAGGTTAAATATTGAAGGTAAGAGTTTAAGAGGATTATAAAAGCTATTTCAACAAAGGTTAAAACCCTTTTAACAGCTGTCTTGATGTCTAAATTACAGATAACCACCTATATAACACAAAATCTTTCTGTGAGCATAAACATCCAGGGAAAAATGGACTGGAAAAGCAGATCAAGACAAGCTTAGTTATGTAATAAATGGACTTCATACTCACACTCCCATCATTAATGTATTTTTTTTTTGCGTTTCTGTGTATGCACATGTATATGAGTTGCCGTGTAATGTGTGTCTTGGAATTAATGTGGCTGGGTGTAATCTGGGTTTTACTGATGTTGAAATTCTGTAGAGGAGCTATCTGTATAATCTGAGCACAGTGCCCAATCCACAGCTATAATCCCTGCACAGGGGGGAGAGGGAGGGCCACACACACAGAAAGAAAATACTAATACAATCAATATATGGATAACAAAATTACAATGCAGAGAAGAGAAATGGAATAGCACTGCAGTATCAGAACTGAGAGGTTGTGTGGAGCAGAAGTGCTGTGAGTCAGTTTCAGCTTTTTATGTGTGTTTTCACCCTACAGTGTTTCTGAAAAGAAGAGCAGCTGCTCTACTGAGTGAAAAATAAAATAATGAGTGTTAACATTATGGGTGCTTTCCTACATCCTCTCTTACAGTGTTTACTTACATGCGACACTGGAGCATTTCATCAAAAGCATTAATACAAACATCAGAAACAAAAAATGGGATGTGAGGATAATTTCTATTAACAGTCATGTGACTGGTGAAGCTCATTTAAGTAAGAGAGTAGAAACTAATCCAATACATTATTCTTCAAAATGGCAGTGATTGAAAACATATTTTAAGTAGGAGTGTGTCAAATTAATGGTGCCTTCTGATACTTATTTGTATTATTTCTGGTCCTGGCACTGTATTTATTTACATATACTGAATAATAACTCTGGAGGAATTATGCACTTCTGCTCTTTGTCCCAGTGCGTCACAGTCAAACAAGAAGTGCTGAAGTTAATGAAAAGATAAATGGACCTGGCCTTTTTACCCTAAGCTCTGCCTCTCGGGTGGCTAACCCAAAATCAGTCAGGTCACATCTTTATTGCCCCACAGGAAGAAATTGTTTTGTTTTTTTTTTGGTAAGGCAACTAAAAATCCAAACAACACTGCAACAACTCTAACATACACCTTCAACCTAAATCCTGACAAAACCACATAACAATTAGAGTTTTTCTGAGTGGTACACAGCATTGGGAGTACCCTTTCGTTCAAATCACATTGAGTGTGGGGTTCACATCAGCATCAAGTTGCCAATGAGATGAGAAATTTTGGATTTTGCTGGTCACGGATATAGCTGACCTAGACCATAATAAGGTGGATGAGACTTAAACATTGATCTGTCAGTGGCTATAATGTCAATACATGGCATTTTTAACCTACTCTCTCATTTCTACCATGTGACATGAAAGTGCATAAATGCTGCCTGAGAGGCTTAATTCAGCGCAAGAAAGTTCCCTCACCATGGCACAGAGCAGACAAACGCCTGGTGTATTAGATTTATTTTGTAGCACTGTGAAGCTTACTGACAAGAACAGAGAAAGAACAGTCGTGCTTCATCAGAGGTCAGAGGGTGTCCTGTACTCACTGCGGGTCTGTGAGGGGTTGGCTCACCCACTTCCTCATCAGTCTCCTCCCAAACGGAGTGCAAGTGTGGTCCAACACCCACAACAGACTGCCCTTCACACCACCATCTGTCTATCATTGAAACACCACACACAGACACAAAAAACGGCTTATACACACAGTAATACACACATTCAGCTTGTATATCATGACATAAATCCAGCACTGTTTCAGTTATTTCAAATAGGTAGAAAATGCCACTGTGACATTAGTAATGTAAGAGGTGAGCAGGTGATGGAAGCCGCAGGCGGTCAGGTGAAAAGACTTGACCTGGGCTTGAACTCCCAGGTGTGACAGATGTATGTGTGTGTGTACTGTGCAGGAAGTCTGCTTGTCTAACACACACACCACAGCAGCAGAGTCGTGCTGAACTTTTGAGCCGTCACCCACGTAAGCCTGACTAGTGACCGAACATTTTCTTCAGTTTATCTCACGCATTAAATTTTTAGAGTCCACTGTTCAACTATGGCTGATTTCTTCAAGTTGTACAAAAATCATGTGCAAAGTTGTCGTGACATATATTAAAAAGTATTTGCACTGGAAGATGTCCATCTATCTGGTGACATTTCTAGCTGGCTGGCTGCTGACAGTGTTCTCTGCTGAAAGCTCGGCAAAAAGGAAATTCAAGTAAAGCAGTATAATCCATGGGCTTTTAGTACTGAAGTGAATGTAACATACACTCAAGCTTCACGTCCACTTTTCCTGTCTGGTAAATTACCACTGGCACGCACTTCTGTTCAGCAGTCTCTCTCGACCTGGTTCTAGCCAGAGCAGCAGATTTGAGACTTTGACTCGAGTCAAACTTAGGTCACAAAAATAAGACTTGACATAAAGTGGCTGTGATATTTAAAAAATAACTATGTATGAAGGGACAAGGTCAAAGCAATGAAACAATGTGAAAGTCAATGCGGAAGCTTGCAGCAATAATTCACTGAAATATCACAAGAATCTGCAACTCCCTATTGCTCTTTAGTGAGTGTCAGGTCTGTAACTTGATTCACTCTCACTACACTCTCACCACGCTCAGCACCAAACTGTAGACAGACACAGTAACGCAGTAGCTGGTGAACATAGCGAAGCAATTAGCAGCTAAAGAACCAAATATTTCCCACAGGAGCTAGTAGACACAAAAACAGAGCTCAACTTAACTCCCTTAAGACTTGACTTGACTCCATACTTGAGAGTGATGACACTTTCAAGTTTCAAATAATTTTGACCTGGAATAATAGAGTCTATGTCCATGCTAGCAGTTCTATGAGGCTGTACGTAGGCATGTTAGCATAGGATCAGCATTTAGCATCAACGTGCTAACATGATCATAGTGTCAACACTAACGGAGTAACTAACTGAGGATGATGGGATGTTTCGTAGAGATATGGAGGCCCAATGCATTGTCACACACAATGTGAATGCAATGATTAGGCCTCTTTATAAAAAAAAGACTCAATCTCAGCTATGTAAAATACACTATAAACACAGTTTTAAGAGAAAAATGTTCAGATGCTGTGTCACTAATTGTCAGTATCGAGAGACCTCTAACATGACTCCCTTCGCAGACATGAGGCTTAAGACTTGGCTCTATCTAAAATGATTTAAAAAAACAGAATTTTCTTTGCCAGGCCAAAGATAGAGTGCAGATGTTTCTGTTTAGCAATTAGTGAACACTAGAGGATTGTACAGTATGGTGCAGTGTAAACAGCCAACTGAGATATGCTTATACCTGATTGTTGAGGATTTCCAGGTTCCTGAGGGTGGCGGCACTGAGTATCATACCCTCAGACTCACAGGACAGACGTCGAAATGAGCTGTATGGAGCACAAAATATTATTACAATACAGCAGCATAATGTGAGTAGCATTTTTTTAATTAGGAAAAGGTATTAAAATAATTCCACAACTTTTCTAACTCAAATCAAACCAGTTCTTTGACTGAAATATGGCTCTTTGGCGTGTAAAATCTTGGTGTTCACTTTGTAAATACTTGTAAATGGGGTAAAGAACAAACTAAAAGTTGCACTTTAGGGCAATCCAAGAGTGAAATATGTTGTAGAACACATTATAAAACACCCCTTTAAGTTGTACAATGGCGCAACTAACCCTTCAAACTGAAGACACAGTCCATCACTGTGTTTTATCTAAAGAGGTCACTTTCAGAATCATTTTCTTTTGCACATTAACCCTGCAGTGTTTCTGAAGCGGAACTAATCTGCTGACGAATAAGTGACAGCACAGGCGTTACCTTACAACCTCTCGAACAACACTTACCTATATGTAATGTTTGAGAATGTCATAGTGTCAAATATCAATTCAAATATCAGGAGCAGAAAACTGGAGATAAAGATCATTTCATTTAAATGTCACATGACTCCTAAAGTCAAGTGTTATGCAAGCCACAAAGCAGACTGGAAACTACTTTATTGTTTAAAACTGCAGGAATTAAAAACATGAGTATAGGTTTTGCTTGTGATGGTGCAATTCTACAGAAGGTTGTAAAAGGGGAAGAGAAAAGATAAATACTGCACTTGTGTAAAATAAGATGTGAAATACATACTTCCTGTAGGGCAATGTGTAAATTACCTCACATTCCTAACTGGAATCCAAACCTCAAAATTAAACGTAGATCCAGGAATTCACCAGCGGAAACCCTTGATAATGATCAACCTTGTAGCCTGTGCTGCAAAGTGTATGTGTTTGTTTGAGTGCGGGGGTTTGTGTGCACCTTTCACTTCTAAGAACTCTCTCCAAGTTGAATTCTTGGAGGTACTGGATGAGCGGCCCTAGACAGCAGATCACTGGGCTCTCCAAGGACGCCACACCCGACAGAGAGCGAGAGCCTGGAGGACACACACAACAAACACGCCACATTTCCACCGATAAAAAACACAGCCAACTCTTCAGACGCATCCAGTGTTTTACATGTGAATGGCTGTCTTGGTCTCAGTGAGAGTATATGAGTAACTGAAGGGAATATGGGATAAACGTCTGAAAAGAAAACACACCTTTCTCCTGGGTGTGGCAGTAGAACTCGGTGACTGTGTTCATCGCAGAGGCGAACTCAAACTCATCCCTGTCTCTCTTCTCGACTCTCACTCGGTCATCAGCCTGAGCACTGGAGGGGAGCAGCGTTGATTCAAGTGGTCAGTGATGCTTGTGAATATACAGACAGACCAGTGAAGGGAACACAACACCTGATATCTGATTCATTCTGTGACAAGAATTAGACACAGCAGCACGGCATGTTCCAGCTGTGCTTTTGTTCAGCTAGACTCTACAAACACACACACGCGTGCAAACCTCAGTCACACACCCAAACACAGCACATTTCCCCTGCATCTCCCCGTTGCTCCGTCGCATCTCCCTATTGTTCCATTCACTCTCTAGGCTTTGCTGCTTTCAAGGACTTGGTTGCTTTGTCCGCTCTGTTGTTGCCAGGGCAACCAAGGCAAGCACATGGCTCTGGACACAGTGCTGAAGCATTTTCTTTCTTCCGCTTCCTAATGCTCACACACACACACACACACACACACACACACACACACAACCCACATAGAAGAATCATCATCTTTCACTTCAGCCACTGGCCGGACTAAGAACAACGACTGCATGAGTAGTAATCAATAGACTGCATACTGTGCCAGCAGTGCATCTACGACCATAAATCATTTAACCAGTCAATTCAACCATATTATGAGGTTTACAAGAACAGCCACGATTGCAGATATTGATCCAGGGACAGAGGGTTTCTACAAACCCCTGACAGGACCCAGCACTGTGATCTTGGGTTTAGGACGTCTCAGTCTATTATGAGTTTCTTGGGAAACTACAAAGCCGGATGCTGGTTTAAGTTTATGCAAACAACTGACCAGAGGTTTGTGCTGTGTTTAATTTTGCAGGCATTTCAATCATAATATTGGACAAATCAAAATTTTAACCTGATGATGGTGCTAGCTAGAGGAAGCATCAAGTGCTCATTAAAGTTATTAGAATTCATCATCTGGATGCCATAGATGTCTCCTTCTAGAGATGTTTCACCCAAAACCACAAATATCAACATCATGATAATCAAAGTCTTTAGGATCCATCTTTTGGGAACCATGAATGTCTGTAAAACATTTTGTGCAAATCCACAACATGCAACAAGATCCCTCAGGCTGGGAGTCAAACCATGGACGTTGCAGCTATGTGGTGTGCCCTGTAACAATTCAGCCACAGAGGCAAACCTCAAACATCATTTTTCCAATACTACGAGCACTACAAATTAAATTTAATCAAATGCCATCAAATGCCATTTTTCAATACAATGAGCACTGCAAATGTAATTTTATTAAACTGTAATTTTTGTTTAGTCCATCTCTGAGGATCTGAAGGGGAGGGTGCTTCATATTTAAAAGTGGCACACCACTTCCTTTGGCAAAGAGATTCTTTTTTGTTTTTTTGTTGTTGTTTTTCTTTAAATGTCCACAGCACTGTGACACTGATAATCAATCAAAAACACAGGTGGCTAAAGGTTAAATCAGAATGTTGAGACCCAGAGATCAGAGGTTAATGTGCACAACAGATTAAGGTGCTCGATTAGTTTCTATAGCTGCAGGGTGAATATGAATCTCTCGGAGTGGCCATTTAAGTCTACACACACACA
>BRZM01005099.1:14942-26857 GCA_033238685.1 Lates japonicus
TTCATTTTGTGCGCACTTCGTTCAGTTGCAGTATTCTTTCATATAATTACCCACTTTAATAACACACTAGAATCTAACTTACATGGCGGACGTCACATTCACACCCATGATGCTGTATTATAAAGAAAATATCACAAACCATATATTGATCATACACTTATTTTCCTCTGTGACTGTGTCGCTTTGTTTTTTTATGATCGTCTCTCTCTTTTCTCCTCATATTTCTTTTCTCAGAGGTCTGCCTCTGTGGCAACAGGGGACATTGTTACCCATCGCGACACCCGCGATGCATTACTGCAAGCGGACTTTCCGAGCAACCGAGACTCCGGGGAGGCGGGGTTTAACCCTCTGCTTGCAGGTCGACTTTGGTGACAACTTTGTTCAGCGCCAGAAAGAAAATAACAAGCTGGAGACAGGCAGAGGCGAGGAAACAGAGTAAAGGAGGTTGATGAGGGACCATTTGATAGGTTGTAAACTGTACAAGTTTGTCACTTTGGCAGAGTGCAGCATGGGCTGCTTATTTATTAAATCTGGGTTCAGCTCCCCTAGCAGAGGCTCCTGTAGTGGTATCTTTTCATAATATAGTTTGTTTAAGTGGGTTTGAAACTTAAACTATAATGAGCAAGTGTTCTCCTCAGGAAAGGCTACCTGTGTTTCATTTGAACTATCTTAATCTTATGCTGCCCTCTAGAGGGAAAATGCACAAGGAGCCTGCATTACAGGAGAAAATCATTATGTTTTGAAATGGGAAAAGCTAATAATCCATTAAGCACTAGAAGTAGTCAAATAGTTTGGCATGACCGTTAACCAAGAATAGCTAATATGGATGATCTAAAAGTCAAATCTGATCATTAAAATAACAACGTGAGAGAGACAAATGAATTACACTTATACACGATACCATATCAGCATCTGTTACATATTACAATAAACTTTCAGCTGCAAGCTAGTTTGCTTATGGAATGCGCCTTCTCAGAGGCTGGAGGAAGAAATCATGATGGTGAGAACTGTGATTAAACTGAGATTAACACAAGCATTGTTTATATTTTCCTTTTGAGTTTCATCTTTGATTCATCTTAGTTATACTGATGCAACAACAACAAAAACTAACAAATACATTAAGAAACTGGATGTGAGGTTTATCTACCAGTATTGATATGCCTGGCGAAGAAAAAAGAAAATGATCAGCATCAGTGAGTAAGCATGAAAACAGGAGCTGTCTAAATTAGACTAATAAATCTCATCATTGAGTCATGATTCTTATAAGCTTGTTATCTTCTTCACATGCACTCAATCTGCCGCTGCGGGAAAAGGCGTCGGTGATGAGGTCTGGCAGGCGGCCGTTGGTCAACTTCAGGCCAGCAGCCCTGGAAGCCCTCCTTGAAACCACCAGCTTAGGAGTTCTGGTACATGTTGGGTTAATTTTCCGATGAACAGGTCACCTGGAGGCAGGCCAGGAGAGGGGAGGCCCAGACGTTGTGTAAATGAATTTTAAAGATGAAATCAACCCGGAATGTTGAAACTTCTGGGATTCAATTAATCCTGGTATAACAAACGGAACAATAGCCAAAGTTTGAAATGAAATTCGGAATTAAATCCTTTTTAATATAATCTACTTTCATAGTACAAATAACAAAATATTTCAATAGGATAGAATGGGTCACTAATATAGACACATTTTACCAGCACAATTTTTTCTCACACTAGATACACACTGTGTATCCTTTCTTAGAAATTAATGAGCCTCAGCGAGAACATTTTCATATTCATCTTATTTTCTGCGGTTTCCTTATACGAGTATTCAAAGACAGATTCTTCAAACTCATGTGCACAATCTGATTAGTAAAACATTCAATACAGAAGAATATCACATGTTCATAGAACACGTGAGATTTGATCATCAACACAATCTACCTCCTAAATCACCATATAAAGCCAGCTGTTTCCACTCTATTCGTGGAAATGCAAAGATTAAAGGAGCCTTCACACTGCAAGACCTGCTGTTAAAATCATCAGATGAAAATATAACACTTTCAGCTGTATGAAAATAGTGCTGCGGGACTTGAAACGGCTGCATCAGTGCATTTTGGTGGCGATGTTCAGACCTCTGACTTCACGTAAAACTCAAATGTGGACATTTAATTTAAAAGTAAAACAGTACCTCTGAGTTAAAGTATATCATGTGAGAAAATTAAAAAAGTTAAATAAAATCTACTTTTAATAATATCATTTCATCTTGAGGGGAGGATAACTGCAGTCAGTTTCCAGTCAGTGAGTCACAAGCGCTGGTGTAAAGTCGAGCTGTAAGTCTTTTTCCGCACAGCCGAGTCGGAAAGATTTCAGATTTGACTCAAGGTCTAGTGAAGTCAATCATGTGTATGGAGGTACTGCCTGCGGGGTTGTATGATATTCTTTGGGCTCCATCATGAACCAATCCATTTGATTTCCTCAAAGCTGTGATCACGATGCGCTAAGGTCCCGAGTTCTTGGCTCCGTTGAAGCATTCTGGGTGACTGACTTTGAGTCCACCTTGGCCGATGTGTGTGTGTTAGGACATCCGGCGTGATGACCCGCGTTATGCCACTGGTTGTCGTTCAGCGGGTTGTCACTGTGCCCTTCAGACTCGGCCCATTGCTGATCAAACATAGTGGATAAACCTGAGGAAGATGGAGATTCAGGTTTGTTAGTGTGTGTGTGTTTGTGTGTGTGTGTGCGCTCACCTCTTTTTTTATCTTCCCAGGCTGATTAATTTTTATAGAAAAAACTCTCACAGTCCTCACGTTGCTCTGACACAAATGGAGTTAAACTGATAAAGCAATCCTCACTGCAACACAATGATTTTATGCTTTACAAGTTTACAAAAGGTGCAACAGGGATTTGGGATCAGTAGTTGGGTCAGCACTGTTAAATTAATCATGCTAGAAGAAAACCATGCCTCAGTGCTGCTATTTTGGATATATGCTGCTTCTGGACTACAGCCATGGATAAAACATCCAACATGTCACATCACTACCATCCCTCACCCTTTGACCAGTTCAGCAACAATGAAGTCATTCCCGTCTCCGCTGTTGAAGATGAAACCGTCGAGCGAGGTGGTTTGAACTACAGAAAGAAGAGGTGCATTGTGGTATGGGCCTGCAGTGGCCAAGCCAGGTAGCTGCCCTGGTTTTGGTCACAGGGTGGCGATGATGGGCATAAGCTAAGCAGACGTGAGCTCGCGGTAGTGATGTCCCGTTCTTGCACATGTCGATACTGCATGCGTTGAACTTCAGGCTCTGGAGGGACAGTTAGTGAGAGATGGTGTTATGAAAATAAAATGTGAAAGCGTGCTATAACTTCATTGGACCCAGATTTTCCACTTGGTAACATGAAATGCATAAAGTTGCCAAAATTACAAACCTAAATTTCTTTGTTTTGAACAGTCATACCCAATCAAAGAAACTCATAATCACACACACAAAGTTAAGATAATAATCTGTGTATACTATAAAACCCTCACAAACACTTCTCCCTTTGCACTTGTTTTGCACAGATGGTGGTCGTGATCTTTGATTTGAAGATGATTAATGATGACAAAATCCTCCTCATCAGGACTACGGTAATTATACATCTGCTGTACCTGATCCACCGCACTTCGCCTGAAGATGCCCATGAAGGAGGAGGGCGGAAGGGCCTTTCTCGGTCAATATGCCAGTCTCCACGTTGTTGGCAGACTCCAGGCAGGTGTGGTCACCCGCTTCATCTGACCTGAGATGGAAGGGAAGAGAGAGGAGAAAACCAAGGGATAAGGGGGTTGAAGAGGGAAAGGATAGCTGACACTTAACCCTAACTCATTAACACTGTTTCACTTTTGTGTCATCCTGATCTAATCTGATGTCAAAGTACAATACAATAATGTAGATTAGTTAAATTAAAAATAATAAAAATTACAGATGTTTAAATAAAACTTATAATGAACAAATGTTAATTCCATATATATGTCCCAGAGCATTTCTGTAAAGAAAGTTTCACAATATCATGGTCAAAGAGCTGTTTTACATCTTTTTGTCTCAGAAAAAGAATTGTCAGTTTGGTATCTCAATCATGAATCCTGAAATGGCATCATTAGGACCAGAATTTAAAAAAGAAAAAGAAAAAACAAACATGCATATTATGAATACACAAAACAGCAGTTCACAAGAGAAATATACATATTGCGTCGTCATCCACAGTGAGTTTGATTTTACATGACGGATCACTCGTACTGAGTGCCACTCGTGTCGTTGAGCTTTTTTGTCCGGCATAAAGAACCTCAGGGCCCCTTGCCTGAAGGAGGTTAGTTAGTCAAAGGGATGGGGAAGCACGAGCACAAACCAAATCTTTGTTTTCACACAACAAAGGCAACAGACTGGAAAAACTAACCAGGGAAAGACTCTTTAACAGTATAGCCTTTATCAATACAGTCTCTAAGATTAAATAAGATCTTTCTCATTTGGAGATGAAAGATGACTCATCCAACAATTTGGGTTTTGGATTAGACAACAGAGAGGGAAAACAATACAAATCGTAGCTCACTGCAGAAATAAAAGAAATACTTGCTGTTACTCATACAAGGACTCAACCCAGAGAATGCAGTATAACTTAACTGTCTCTCTCCCTTGCTCATATCCTGTTGGCTGATAATTTTGAATGATATTTTCAAGTTACGCTTTCACTTCATTTTCAGGCTTAATAAATTTCAGTTTAATTATGACAATAGATTACCACAAGATGTGGATTTTGTAGGCTTTTAATACAGTAGGTAGGGGCCTCAAGAGGTTCATCCTGTTAATCCCCAAGGTAATACATGTAACCGACCACTGGGGGCAATCCATTACCATGTTTACCAAAGGCCAGAATAATTCAGAGTCCTGAATCTGCTAAGATAATATTGAACCAGGCTTTAAATTTTAAACAATATTGTTTAGGCACCTAATTTGTTGAACAGATTTAGGGTTGTAATTTGGTGACTAAATTTATATTTGTCCATTACTGGAGGCCCCAGTCCTGTAGACACATGCTGGTATACGGTATGCATGTGAGGAAGGAAAAATGAATTCTCAGTGTTTGCTTTAGCTGTGCCAGAAGCTAACATTTCAAATCTTTTATGTTTTGGATGTGACTGATGAGGACAGATTGGTTTACAAGAAAACTTTCTAATTTTGAATTCAAAATGCACTAGAAACTTTTTTTATCAGCTTGCTGTTATTTCTATATTGTATTGATTACTATGCAGGCCACTGTTTAATGCCAGGCTCAGTAGTATATTTAATATGTCCTAAATTATTATTAGCACTAAACTTGATTGTCTAAAATTTATTCAAGAATGAAGATTTAAACAACTGGTTGAAAATGTTAATTTACAGTGGCGCTCACATGAAACTCGGGCAGCCATCTACGTTGCCACCTCAGTAAAGAAATTGCCCTGAAACCTCTCAACCATTTGTTCACTCTTTCTCTCTTTCTCTCTACAAGACTGTGAAAAATAAGGTCCTTCTCATGAGTAAGAAGAGCATGTCTGCTAACATCTTCTGTTTATCACATTATGGAGCGGCCTATATACTGCAGTGTGTGTGTTAGAATAAGGATTGCAAGTAAACAAAGCAAGTGAGACACACAGCAATATATTATAGTATAATTGGGAAAACAATATAAGCCCATAAGTCGGAAAGTGCTCATGTTCAGCGGGTGCTATAGGCACACAAGGAAAGATTAAGACTAGTTGCCACAATTAATTGAAAAAATGACATTTAAAATATATAGAAGTACATTAAGTCAGATTTACATAACTTTGATCTCTGACTGTTACTTTCCCTCTTATCTGAAAAATCCTCTTATCAGTCCCCTGCATTCACATTCACTGCTCTTACATCTAGCTGAGCTATAATCAAGCATTGATTGAAGGAAGAAGGCTGCAGAAGAAGAATGTTGACTTACTGGTGTTACAGTTTATCCTGACACAGTCTAGATGGGGAGGGAGAATAAGTGACAGATGAAATCGCATCCTTCAAGGTTATAGCTGCAGACATCCAAAAGAGCAAGAAAAGCCACCTTCGAGGGGCGGTCACATAGCCTCGACCATTTAGCTAATTTGGCTACTAATGGTCAATATTACTATACTGACACTGAAATTAACTTAGTCCCAATCCAATTCTTTCTAAATAATATTGTACAGATTAAATTTATCTAATTTGTTTAGGTTTAATTTGATCAAACATGTCATTAGAGTCTGAATGTTACTTTCCAAAAAGACATATGGAGTTTGGCTACAGGTTGAACTTCATTCAATATCAAAATGGTCGCTTACCAATTGTAAGCCACATAGTTCTGCAACCCAGCAACTGGAGCAAATACTGTACTAGTATTACTGTGAAATATAAGAATTAAGCAATTTTAAATTGTATGTCGATAAAACTAAGGCTCTTTGTTAAAATCTCCATTCATGGGAGAGCTTGCAGACACCTGTGTTGGCAGGTGCAGGTTGATCATGTGACCAGGCTGGTCATGTGCCGTCAACCGCAACAGAAAAGTGGGAACAAACAGCCTCGAGAGCCACACAGCACCAACACCATACAGAGGCCTGAACCCCCTCTCAGAGGATCCTGTGGAGATTATGGAATATAGGGCTCTATGAATTTAAATGATGTATTGGAGTTACAATTGGAATTCATTTGGATTTTAGGAGGTAAACTGTTTGGGAAAAGACTGTGCACATTAAAAACATGAAATATGGACTACATTTGTTCCATGTTTTTAGCAGCTAATGTAGTAACTATGTATGTGCATTATATAATATATGAATTACACTCAGATATTTTGTATGTGCCCTTAGGCTTTATATCAAGCTTTCTAGGATCACTGGTGTGAGACCTGCACTCTGCCGTGTACCACTCCATGCCACCACCATCTGCAGGTGCGCTGGGTGCTGTGTCAAGCTGTTTGCCGGAGCAGACGCCCAGGCTCGGGGCCGCTGAAGGGTGAGTGCCATCTTTGAACAAGGCATGGGAGATGCCAGCTAGACCAAGGGTTACTGATGGACAGGAGAAACATGACTACTATCATGAGGATAACAATAAAAAAAAGACCACAGGAACAGACCCACACCCAGTAAGAATACATATACAATCAGTGCAGCACTAACATGTATAAATGCTACCTGCAGTTCTGAATAAGATGGCAGAATATAATCTACCTGAACTAATGCATGTCTGAGGACAGTGCATCTATTAAAGTAATTCAAAAAGCAAAATGCTGTGCGCTTTGGAAAAATCTAGTTGTACACAATAATGAGCATGACTAAAATGATCTATGATCTCTGTTCAAAAGATGTGCTGCAAACGTGGATAACTTCGTTAAGCCAGATTGATGGATATAAAATTTACAAAGACAACTAGCATCAGGCGAAAAACTTACAGTTCAGGCAAAAACAGTTCATGCAACTAAAGACAAACTAGAAAAAATGGTTTTAGTATGTGTTGGTCTGATATCAAGTCTGGACCATAAGAGAAAATGTACAAAAGAATGAAAACACAAAAACAATGAGCCTCCTCTCTTGAATTTGAGGAGTAGGCCAACAGGGGCGGTTTATACGATACCTAGGTTGACCCGTCAGTTTGACCCTCCACTGTCCAACTCGAACCTCAGTGTGTGTCATGGGCTCACGGAACGTGGCGGCCATGAGCAGGCCCGAGCGCCCTCTGGGACATAAAAGGAGAGGCGTCCTCGACCTCTGTGTGCATGACATTTGGTATCACGACCTTCATGCACATGCTGCCATCGAAAGACAGGATTAAACCTCTGTGAAAAGAAGACAAGAGTGTTTAAATATTGATGGTGATTTAAGCGCAAATATCTTTTGTGAACATGTACCGGCAAATACAGTGTGGGGTGGGGAAAGGGAGGCTGTGTCAATTTGTGTGTGTGTGTGTGTGTGTGTGTGTGTGTGTGTGTGTGCGTGTGCAAAACAACAGATACTATAGTAACAGCATTAAAATACAGCAATATATTGCATATGCTTCACCTCTTTCTGACAGCTTTGTTTATTCTACCAAGGCTTCTGATAAGATAAAAGAAAATGTGTGCTGTGAAAGCAAACACACACACACACACACACACGCCTGGTGAAGAAAGGGGAACCTAATTTAAAGTTGGAACATGCATGCATGTGTGTCCTTTTGTATTTTATCAGTGGGAAACACACACAAACACATATGTCCCACATGCCCGGTTGCAGCTGTATTCATCATCCATCGAGTGACAGGCGAGTGTCTTGGAGCTCAGGCTACTGAGGTGCACACACACTGTTCAGTGTGCAGAAAATTAAATCATCATGCTACTTCCCTTTATCTCCGGCACCTCCCCTCTATAGATGTTGCATGGTGTCTTTAATTGTGAGATCCTGTTGTAATGTGAAATCAGTGTAGAATATGCAAGTATAACTGTGATCTACCACCATACAAAAAAATTGCCTTTTACACACTGAACAACACCAGCTCTCCTGTAGTTAAATTTGACAATTTGAAGGCTGCTGGGCCGGACTGGAGTCTTTCCCCTTGTTATGTGTTGGAAAGGGAGGAGAGAGCCGGAGCGAGTGTGGCAAAAAAAAAAAAAAAAGCGGAGGTCTGTCAGCAGACTGGAAGCCTCTTGGGGAGAGAAAGACAGATTAAAAAGGGTATCCAACCGTGAAATACCTGTTTTGACACCTCAGCTTTTAAAGAAAAAATAGCCCTGTGGCCTCTGAAATGCACCAGCATTTGGCTGCATCCAGGGAAATGCTGAGACTGTAGGTGAGCATCACATGAGAGAGGGGTTGTACCTGTAAACGATGAAATGCTGCATGACACACACTGCATGCTGCTGCTTTTTCTTTTTCTTTCCTACATGGAGTCTACTGAATAAAGTACCATTTTTGGGTCGATTTGTAGAGAAAAATGTTTGCGTATGTGAAAGTTAATGCATTAGAAGTACTATTGGATTTTGCTCCACTTAAATGTCAGAATTCATGTGGTATGTTGCGAAATTCGTGTATAAGCAGCGTGAGATCACCGAACCATTCATCTCAGGAAGAAGTGCCCTGCTGTAAAAATCCCACATTTTTCTGTGTTGCTTTTAGGGCTGTTGTAAAATCCATTCTATGAACAAGCTGTCGACTGTGTGGGTACAGTAGCCTGGAGGATAATGAAACCTTGGCTCACTATTGTTCTACTCAATTTTAAATTGCACAGGCTCCCTCCCTCTTCATGTCTCCTTTGCTCTCTCTCGCTCTCTCTCTCTCTCTCATACTAACACACACATAGATGTATATATTAAAAAAGCACAATCAAATATCCACACATGCACGCACCCCAGCCAGTTCACAGACGTATCCCCTAACTGACAGAGGCATATATTGATTGGCGAGCCAGGTCAGGTCCCAGGCTCACACTAGAAGAGGATTAAAAAAAAAGTGGTGAGAGTCAATCTGCAGCTCAGAAAACTCAAAGAGACAAGGAAGGACGTGAAAAGCACCCTATAAAGCTAACTGTGATGTCCACTCAGGAGTTTAAGCAGACTTGGCACGGAGCCCTGGGTAAACCATTTTCAGAAAATTGGTTGGGATGTTTTTAGCTATGAGAATTTGACATTGGAACTCAGTTTGAACATTTCTTGAAAGTGGGCGTGTCACCTCTTCAAGAGCAATATTGCTTATTGAAATTTCTAATGTCTTGTCTTTATTGTCCCACAGATTGGAATAATAAACCAGTGCAACCCAACGGGTGGCAAAAATACACTATAGTCACTATGTGGCAATAATAATAAGACAATACTGTACAGCCACAGTAGTGGCTAATGGCTGTACTTACGGCCTTGAGCTAAATGCTATAATGTTTAATGTTTACCATGTTCACAATTTGATGGATCATTATTTGTAGCATGCTATGAAATATTTAAACAGCCTAAATGAAGACAAATCAAACAAAGCCGGAGTGATTCACCCTATTAAATGGTTTTAGCTATTTATGGTGGCAAAATACCCTCAAGAATCAGCATGGTTTAACAATATGCTTTACTGCTCCACAGTCAACGCTGTGCTATTGCGTTTTAAATAAGCCACAGCAGCATCTGCTTTGGTGCACAGCATCCTTTTTTGGGGCCAAATAGTCCCAGTCATGTCTGACTGTCATCGATCAATCTCAGAAGGGATCAGCTGTGTTGTAGTCAAATGGCTTTTTATTGTCTTGGAAAGGAGAGGGATGTGTTTGGTTGACTGCTGTTCGATGTATTTTATTCCCACTGCACGACTCGCTCTGGTTTGAGTGGCAGAAAACCAGACCAGAGGAAAGGCTGAGTGTATTTTGAAGATGTCCACTAGGTTCATTTAGACCCACTGAGGCTAGGTTCAAGAGGACAGTGAAACAGAAATCTCTAAAAAATCAACTGACAAGGAGTTATTTGACAGGACAGCTCACCTCATTTGTCAAACATGCAGTATTTCAGTACAATTAACTTTGAAATGAGACTAGTAGTCCATAAACAATTATAAAATACTAACTAACAACAAGAAGACAAAAATAAGAGAGACAAGAGTCATTAACAAAAAGATGATTTCATTTTGCTACTCTTTGTCCACCAAAATTGTTAATTTATTAGTAGTGATTATTTGACCAAAATAAGAAAAAATTAAGGA
The DNA here is from genome assembly GCA_033238685.1 of Lates japonicus. Lineage (NCBI taxonomy): Eukaryota > Metazoa > Chordata > Actinopteri > Centropomidae > Lates > Lates japonicus. The sequence goes on from BRZM01005099.1 coordinate 25,627, forward strand.
TCAGAGTCAGCGTCAAAAGACTATGGTGCACAAACACACCAGCTGTAGCTGTGAGTAATTCCCCTCAGCAGTGTCCTCTTTTCCAGGTTTATATGATGGGCCTGTCTACAGCCCTGAAGTGCTGAGCACACCCTCCTGTTCTCACAGGAAAAATTCGAAGTGACACACCTCCATGGTTTACAATAAACAACTTGGCTTGGCCATGCTGAGCTTACTCTACTAGATGTCAGTATCTTTAAAAGTGTGAGAAGTTTTAAAGGAAGGCTCAGTTCATTACAACTGGGATCTTACTCAGTAGTTTTGGCCAGTGTATTATACTCACCAATGTAATTGCTGTGATAGGAACACAATATAACTACAACTCAGTCCAGTGGGTCGAAGAACACAGGCAGTCAGATGATCAGACAGGATGTCAACAAGCAATTTAGCCAGATTATCTAACAGTACAGAAAACAAAGTGTGGCAGGTTGAACCAGGAGGTCAGTTTATAAACCTTGTTTTCGCTTCAGGTCAGCTTTGCTTAATCACAAAGATAGAAAACAGGGGGTACGTTGACCAGAGTATTAAAAAATGACTTTGTAATTTGTAGTTTTATGGGGTAACATGTGAGATTATTTCTTGACCACAGACTCCACTGGTTGCCTGGCAACATAAAAGTAACAGGAAGACCTCAGATCACTGCCTGGCCAAGAAATATAACCCCAAACCTAAAAATTTTTTTGTGTCCTGATACCTTGGCACAGAAGCAAGCTAGCTATTTCCACTCGTTATGCTACGCTAAGCTAGTCAGCTGCTTGCTGTAGCTTCATATTTGAGATTTTCTCATCAAACTCTGGTATCCTTTGCTGTAGTGGATGTCTTTTCTGCAGTGTTGCTATAATCCCAGATCTCAGTAATTAACTTTCTAAGTATAATGTTATCATTGCCAACAGGAACATTTGCCTAAACTACAAAAATGATTCCATCTTGTATGAAACCTAAGCTAGCCTTAAGTCAGGTAAGTAAGTTATAGTATCATGCAAAGCTTCCCATAGAAATGTGGGTGCTGTAAAGAAGTGGAAGCAGCTGAGCCCAATATCACTTTACATTTGTACAAAATTCAACATCAATCTCTGCAAAAAAGTGAAAACTGCTGCTGTGATTATAGTCATTCATACCCAATGTAAAGCTAATAACAGGCTTCAGCAAGATACTGCAGGTGATTGCACTCTATGTAACCACAGTGTGTGTG
>BRZM01005100.1:0-13723 GCA_033238685.1 Lates japonicus
AGTCAAATATTTCTGTAATGAAAATGAATGACCTAATGGTTTAAACCCCTGCACCTCTGGTTTTTTGTTAAAAAATGCTTTAAAATGATTTGCAACTTAAAGAATAAACCTAAATCTAATGTGTTTAGAGGTGCAGATATAAAAGTGCATTCAGTTTTCTCTTGTTTTAGGGTCGTCCTGAATTGACCCCAACGGCCATTAAAGCAGGAAAACTTCTCGCCCGCAGACTGGCTGGTCAGAGCACTGAGCTCATGAACTATGACAACGTAAGACTCACACTCATTCACACACTGAAAGGCTGGTCATTTTCCTCCATCTTTCCACAGCTTGGGTCTTTGTGGCCCTTTGAGCCTATTGCTTTCTGCTTTATTTGATTTAAGTAACAATATTTCAGGTACTTTGTGGTTGCAGTGTCTTATGAACCCACACCCCCATCTGACTGTACCTCCAACCTCTCTTCAAGATGAGTCATAGTATAAACATACCAGCACTTTCCATAATATCATCATCTTATATATACTGAGATCCATCCTTCTGCAAGTCTTAATGGAGGTTTTGAGATGGTGCTGAGTGTCCCTACCTTGCAGTTTGCATTCTACATATAGTAAATATTGGAGAATTTTAAAGACTGATTACTGTTATCTGTTTGATATGGTTTTCATATCAGATAAATAAGTGTAAGATATCTCATTATTTTGTTATGACACACATGGTGCTGCCCTCTTGTTATTGAAATGAAAAACAAAAACATTTCTTACTTTAACAGACGTAACAACTCTGTAATTACTGGGGTTATTAGACATTTCAGACCTTAATAAAGGGTTTATATATCTGTGTGTATTTGTGTGACAGGTGCCTACCACAGTATTCACCCCTCTCGAGTACGGCTGTGTAGGTCTGTCTGAGGAAGAGGCTGAAAAGAGGCATGGAAAAGACAGCATAGAGGTAACATAGATGTGGTAGATGTGTGCTGTGGTAGATTTGTGATAATACTGTACTAAGCAGTGAATTTCCAACTGTAAATATTTCCAGAATGTTTTTGTAGTATTTTAAATAAGAACTTTCATTTCAAATCATTGGCAGTTTTTTCATAGTAACTTATTCAAAAAAAAATTTTAATCTCCTTTTTTTAACTTTTACCACTACATAGAAAATATAGCAATAAAAAATATGTGCATCACTTTTTAATTATAGACAAGGAATGGCCACATTAATTAGAGGAACCTTTAGTGAGACTTGAACTCAAGTGTCCACAGTGTTGTGAAATGTAACGTAACATAAAACTTTAAGACTCTTACTAAAGAGTAAAAATCAGTAGTGTTGTCAATGTCAATTTAATTTTGAAATACTAAATTGGAAATTGAAGTCAGTGGTCTGTAAAAGTCATGAAATTAATTAAATAATCTCCTTACATGTAGAGGGAATCATGTTTCTAATGAGTTTTCATTATGTGTTTTGCTTCTTTACCATATATGAATGGCTACATGCCACATACTCACAGAAGTAGAAAGTTATACAGGCCATGTCAGTTGTTTAAATTAACTTCAACCTGTATAAAAAATAAATGTCCCCTCACCCCTATACACACACTTCGACATACACGCACACAATGCAAAAGCAAGCAGCTCTGTATTTTATTTGCTTGTGTATGTGTGCAGTGTGCCAGATGCTAGCCAACACCTGCACAAGGCCGTCGATAAATGGTTTAGCCAGCGAGGTGGGGCTCCTGGCTGTGACTGACAGGCGAGCAGGAGGCCTGATTGAGGTGTGTATGGGGTGATGACAGGCGCGCTAAGATCTGAGGAGGAGCTGCAGCACCAGCCCCCGACAGCTGCATGGCCCTCACAACTTGTGTCAGCACGTTTGCCCATAGAATAAAACACACTACACGCATGTCTCAGTAGGGGACTTTGAAACCCACCAGCATCATGAGCAAGCGCTGATACTCTGATATAGTTTTTACACAGATTGTAAGTGTGTGCAAGAATTGCTGCGTATACAGCTTTGCAACTGTGTTTTTAACAAATGAAAGTCCTTACAATCAACATGTGGTGATAATTAAACACAAAATACAATGTGTAAGATATGGGGCCATGACCTGATATTAGATTTCTAACAATAATAAGCTATTAATGTGCTCATAATGCATTATAATGCCCTTTAAGTCTATTCTGATTAGTTCTCCCTCACATATTTGTTCTTGTTGTATTGTCTGAAAGCATTTTTTGTTTCCCATGCTTTTTCTCTGTTAGCTGTGTTATTATATTATTTATAGCATAAGTCACGGTACAAAATGTGCACAAGAAGAGGTCATCATTACTGCTGGAAACTGTGCCAGAGTTTTTGTTTGCACATCATTAAGCTCTGTTGGTCAAAGTAAAGATCCACAAGAGGCCAATAAAATCACTGTGAAGTATTGATTGGTTGTAGGCAGAACACAAAATAAAACAATAATACATTCTTTATCATTTCTTCTGTTTATATGACTTGTCCGCTGTGTTTATGTCCGTGTAGGTCTACCATGCTTTCTACAAGCCTCTGGAATTCACTGTCGCTGAGCGCGACGCCAGCCAGTGTTACACAAAGGTAGGGTTAAACTGCAGACCTATTGTGAGTTCTTTTCTAGGTGTTTTAAGCAGATTTTGTTGGCATTTTATGCACCATGTAATTACATTTTCTGTACTCTTGTGTGAGATACACTGTGCATGTGTGCGTGCATTTACTTGATGGACAGGAGCAGTAAAATGTTGCCTCCAGCAGCAGATTGAGGGATTCAGACTGGTGCTCAAAAGAAGGATTGACTCAAGAAGAGAAGAGAATAAGAGCAGAAGAGAAATATTCTGAATGGTCTAACCATGTGATAATCCTGCCAACCTCTGACTTCATCTGCAGCATGTAGGGTACAGAACAACCACTAACACCCTGTTGGCTTCAGCTCCTTGGCTTAAATTTGTGTTTCTACCTCCTCAGGTGGTCTGTGAGCGGGGTGGAGATCAGAGAATCCTGGGTCTGCACTTCACTGGTCCGAATGCTGGAGAGGTCACGCAGGGCTTTGCTCTGGGCTTCCAGTAAGTTTAATAAATCCAACATCATATTTTAGGCAAAGCTTGTGTTTTCACTGCATTTATGTCCTACAACAACAATCCATACAAACATTAATATCTTACCACTCTCAGAAGCCTTTACAAAGGGTCAAAAACTGACCTTGGTCTTAATAAGAATTAGTAAGACCTGATTTACATGAGGAGGAAATGATAGAGTGCCATAATGAACCTCTACAACACAACACTGACACAATCGATGATGTGTCGTTGGTCATGTGACAGTGTGAGTAACAGCAACTTGAATGATCTCTCTGTGTGTTTGTGTGTGTCTCAGGTGTGGAGCAACATATTCCCACCTGTTGCAGACGGTAGGCATCCATCCGACCTGTGCCGAGGAGGTGGTCAAAGTCAACATCACGAAGCGCTCTGGCTTAGACGCAACAGTCACCGGCTGCTGAGGTTAAGCACCTCGGTCTCTGAACGCTGAGCACGCAGGGTCCCTCAATGACAGTAGAAAGAAGTTAGCCTGGGTTTATTCTGCTCTCTCTCCTTGTCGCCCTCCCTCTTTAATATAGCACCAAAATGGCCGCCACTTTCACAGAGCTTTCTCAGATTTTTGTTACACCTCCTGTGCAGTAGGGTCTCGTCTTAGGCCAGTCATGGAAATAATCATTTGCTGCCCAAGTTAGTGTCACTGACGTGTCATATGATAACCAAGACTATGATTATCTCATATACATACATGTTGTGTGTATGCTTTAAAAAGCACATGGCTATAGATCAGGTTAGTGAGAGTCCCAGCCGCAGAGTGAGCTTCTTTTAAATAAACAGGCTCATCAATCAGGATTAAGGCCTGCGCTCAGGGTTTTGTTGAAACCGTACACAGAAATGTGGACCGAGCCCTAACGTTTTTCTGAATATATATTCTGCAAATATTGTTGTTTCTCTGGCTGTACTTCCTGTCCATTAGTCTTGGAGGTGACACATACCATACACCTCCCCCCCCCATCCCCCCGTGACACTGATGGATGGCCCCAGAGCCGTCGCCGCAGCGACACCACCCCATTTCCCATGGACACACACAAACAGTCAGCAGGCTGCCTGTCAGTCAGCCAGCAAAGACCTAGGCCAGGGTGCTTGTTTAAGGCCCAGCAGAGTCCAGCAGACCCCAGACCCTTTTCTCTTCCTCCCATACCCTTCTCCATCCCAATTCACGAGGGAATGCAGTCGGACTACAAACGTGCTGTCAAAAGCGGTGTGGATGCCACAGCCCAGGCACACAGCAACCATACCTATTGATAGCAGTGCTGCAAGCTCTATTACAGCTGTACTACTCATCCTCACCCAAAGGTGGCACTGTTGTCCTCCAGTTCTCCCCTTTTTTCAGAGCCAGGGGTGGAAGGCAGGATAAAGTAGTCACTGGATAAAACATAAGCCTGAATACATTCAGGTTGCACATTTAATCCCTTTAATCCCTATAAAAGATATGTGTTTTTGGATGAAGCTGGAAAGCAGACTGGCTTTATTGGTGCCAAACTGATAAGGGTTATCTGTTGTGTATTTATATGGATGGCAGGTTAGGGCCTCAAGAGTCATCACTATCAGCGATAAGGCAAGTTGTTTATATCAATAAAGCAGTAATAGACCCCCGCAGTTTGCCAAAGTGCCTGTACTGGACATCTTGGGTTTATTAAGTAGAGGAGGAGGAGGACTGTCAATAAAGATGGTTGCTACAGAAATCGGGGGGACCACGAGGAGGTTGGTGGTTGTAGTTTATTTTTATTTGAAGTCTAATCTGCCCAGTCTGATTAATGATTTCGATGAGGGGAGTGACAGCGTGCCAGGAGATGGAGAGAGGAAAAAGAGACAGAGAGCTACCAGGTTTGTTTGGACCTGGGCTGGAGGAGAGAGCTGAGTTTCAGCCCTGGCTGGGGAGGGAAGGGGGATTCCTGTGTGCTCTATTCAGGGCCGAGGTGCTGACTGAAGGACCCTGACCTCCGCTCAGCAGGAACAGCTTGACTCTATCACTCGGAGCATAGAGGGCTCACATGCTGCGGTGCTGCGCAGCAGGGGCCTAGGAGGGGGGCTTGGGTTGGGGTGGGGGTAAAGGGACGGACAGAACCAACCTACCAGCCAACCAACACAACACCGAGCGGTAGCGGCGTGTTTGTCCAGGGTAATTGAGTCTATGTTCCTGAGCTTAACGAGCCACTTCAGAGACCCCAGGGTGGGCCCAAGGCAACGTAAGGGAAGTCATTGAGGCCGTCAGTGGAACCGTAATGTCTGTTTGCTTTTTACCCTCCACTTCCCTCCTGCTTTGTCTCATCTGCTGCTGTATGGCTGCTCACGCACAAAATGAAATAGTATTTAATTTTCTTTTGACATATCTGTCTAATTTCAATGATTTCTTTTAACTGTTGTTGATCACTTACTCCACACACAAGCCTCACCTGTGTCCCCGGGGGTCAGGGTTCAGTTTCCAGGTCAGCCAGCTAATGATGACCTGCACTAAAACCCAAAACTGGGGAGTGCAGGCCTGATGTCACCTGGCTGCCAGCTTTAGTAGTTGTAAATAGAGAAGTGTAATTTTCCAGTAAAGCTATGTAATACATAATTTATATGTAAAGTAATAAAACGCTGGAACGCACAGTGTCACCATTAAAGTAATGACGACCACTGATTGAGTGTTCTGTGTTGTACATAAATGACTGCATGGTCACTTGCATCTGCATATTAATTTGAATGAATGTGTACATGTACAGCATAAAGTACATGTGTATATGTTGAGTTCTCTGTTACTGGGCTGTGTTCATTTTGTAAAAATAAAAGATGAAACTAAAGCTGTGTAGTAGAGACAAAGAATGTAAGTTCTCTAAGGAAGAATTCAGCATTTTAGGAAATACAGCTTTTATGCTTTCATGCTGAGTCAGATGAGAAGGCTAAATATGAAGCTACAGCTAGCAGCCAATTAGCTTAGCACAAAGAGTAGAACCAGGTAGACACAGCTAGCCTGACTAGCCAGGGGCTATGTGCAGGACTACTTTTTGGCCTGGTCCAATCAATTCATGTTGTGCAAAAAATAAATCCAGAGAACCACTGATGCCACAGTAAATACATACTGATAAGGAGCTGTACCAGTTTATCTTAAACTACGCTACATGGCTCAGTCCTAATATTTAGCAGTGTCACAAGGGGTGGTCACATGTTGACCCTGAGTCGTCTCTGCTGACAGGCAGCCCTGCTATGCAGCCCTGTCACTCAACCCTCTGCACCAACAATGGCAGAAATTCCACTGTGTTTGTTTGGTTAAGGACAGAGCTCTCCGAAACCCCTGAACCTCCTCAGGATCCACAGCAGCCTCACTCACCCTGAGAGTGAAGCCGATGTCAACCCTAACCCAGACAGCAGGAGTAAAGTTCACCCGCCATCTCAAGAATAGTCTGCCCCATTTAGCAATTGTGTTTCTTCTGTCCCTACACAATGGAGCAAACAGGCTAAATCCACCTTGAAATGCACTTAGTAGAACATGTCAACATGTCAAGGTGCGCTCGGTTCTACGTTCAGTCTTAATCCAGCCCATTGAACGCTGACAGTTGTCTGAGTCAGACATTCACAAGGCCTTTGTCACTTCAGGTCTTGAGCCCCAGCAGCCATGCAGAAAAGGAAGAGCAGAACCTTCAGACACACGTTAAAACACATATGCTGGGTATACAGCCCCTCAGCCAGAGCAAAAGCCTGAGGAGGAGGAGGAGAAACCGATACATACCTTGTGTAAACATTAGCGAAAAAATGACGCTAGGAACAGAAAAGGCTCAAACAAGGCGAGGATTATCCCTGAGAAATGAATAGGGGCCAATTATGACTGCTCTGTTGTACTGCCAGTATCTGGCTCAAGAGCTGTCAGTCTGAGATGCCTGCAGGGCCTGGATGGGGTGCGGTGGCTGGTGAGGAGAGCTTCAGGAGGCTTGATGCAGAAGGGGCCCTCAGACTGATAAGCCAAGATGAGTCTCTAAGCTGGTCAGATAGATGTTGGTGTTCATCTGGCCTCCCAAGTTCAAGACAATTAGCTCAACTGAAGCCATGTACCAAGCCAAATGGCAGGCTCACAAAAACAACCATGGGAACAATGGTGCTGAGATGAGGCTGTGTGCTGTACACGCTTACTCAGTTCAACCACCCCTTCCTTCAGTCAGAGCAAAGACATTTTAATCTTCACTCTGGATTGTGAATGAGCTCACAGTCTGAATACTTCCTCTCAGGAATGTCAAGGTTGTCTTGTTTGTTTCACAGATCTAAAGATGATATATTTGGTTTTGCTACAACTGTAACTTCTAGAAAGAACCATCCGAGTTACCTCCCTTCTTGACTTCTCATTCAACCGCAAACACTGAGAAAAAGTAGATGAGGTCAGCTCTTGTCAGACTGGGGTCCTGTTGGTAGCCAAGTAGAGGTGAGGGCCTGTGAAATGAGCTTATCTGACCCCTGATAAGAGCAGGATACCCTGAGAAATGGCCTTAAATTCAATACACATGGCTGCTGCAGCTGTCTTTATCTGATGGGATGTGGGTGTTTGAAAAGGAGCTAGATGTAGCACTGCGGTTGGGTTTGTCCTATCTAGACCAGTCCAGCAGACCACAGCCTTACACAGAATCCCAGTGCCTGCAGCCAACAGTAAAAAGGGTATGCTTCAATGTCATAGTTTGTGGTTCCAATCCTCAGACATCACTAAGAGAGCAATTATGATCAGCAGTCTCAACTCCTAAATCATTTAGTCAGGTCTCCTGCCACACAGGAAGCTGTTTCATTACCTCTGGAAGCTGCGCAGAGATTTATTGAGCCGATGTTTGATGATGGCATACAACAAAGGGACATTGTTTGTGTGTGTATACATGCCAAACCACGTCGACTGAGACACAAGCAGTCTGCATGCAAAAAGCAACACAACACACTGATGTTTTGATCTAAACAGGACATGTCTGGTACTCTATACCATGACTTTCAGGAATAATGATCATGTTGTTGCACCTCTAACAAGCTCTTAATCATCACCTGTTTGATCAGCTACAGTTTTTTCATCACTACAGATGACATATAGAATAATTGCTCAATTAATTTTATAGTAGTTCAGCACTGCATTGCTTTGTAGTTGTATACAAAAGCGCTGGAATTAAATTGTATTGCAGCACGGTTTAATGTGAAAAGCCTGTCTGGAAAGAGCCTTGAAATCTGAACCAGTAACAAGTTGTTTCATATAGCCAACCTAAATCTATTCTGATCAGATTAAATCAAGTCACTCATTATGCCTCAGACAGGTAGCGATATTTTATAGAAAGATTTTGCTGTTCGATTTGTACAAGAGCGGTAACAGCCTCCACATGGTAAGAAAACTGTGTTGTCTTTAGATTGTATGTTCTTCTTGTAGTTTTATCCATGCCAGCAGGATGGCTGTAGGGACGGCAGTGTTGGTTGAGTGTTTGATTGGCTGGTCCACAGAATAAAACATGACACTTACACACTTACAACAGATGCATTTCCAAGATTTTTTTTTTTTTTTTTACAGACTTTCATTATTCACAGAAGGTGAATCCTAATGACTTAAGTAATCCTCTGACTTGTTCTATGACACCAACATGAAGTTTACATTAATGGTTTTTCACAGCTACGGGATAGGTTGCCAAGGAGTTGGTACATACATTCATGTTGCCCTCAGCATTCATTTTAATAATCTTCTAACTTCTGGCATCATTAAGTCAAAACTTTAATTTTTTTTCCAGTATTAGACTAATAAAAATACTTGACATTACAACACAAAAACATACTGACATACTAAACTGAGATTACCTGCATCTTTCATTGTCAGCGTGAGCATGTTAGCATGCTGACATCATTTAGCTCATCACACTACTGTACATAACTACAGGCTCAGAGCTGAGCTGAAGACATGAACCCTATTGGTATTGATGGAGATAACATAACAACCCCCTGCACAGAAAATTGCAAGCTACATCATTACATTTCCTATTGGTTCTCCCAAACACTCACAGAATCAAAGAGAGCATCGGTATCAACACCAACTTGACAGTTTCCTTTCTGAGTGTGTCTGCTCTGGGGCTCTGGTGTTATCAGTCTGAGTCACATCACATAAATCAAAGTACCTTCCAGTGCCATGATGGCTTCCCACTGGCAGCCAACACATCTGGCCTGAGATCTAAGGAACTGCCTGAGCTTGAAAATATATCCAGCACATATCATAATTCCTGCTGATGGCCCTGTCCATAAACATGCATACAGCCAGAATCCACACATGCAGGATGAGCTGTGTAGACAGGCTTGTTACGTGATGCAGAGGGACTACATGCTGGGCTCACCCTCCGGCTGCTGTCGATGCCTCTCTGATTGATTCTGTCTTTCCTGTTTAGCCAATCAAAGCTCTGTGTGGTGGGACGAGTGGCTTGTGAATGAATCACACACACACACACACACACACACACTCACACATTCTGCATGCAGTGTGTATCTGTTAGCTTTGCCTCTGGAGTTCACAGTTAGGCCTGCCTGTTTATTTGTTGGTCACTCTGCTGATGAGAGATGGCTTGTGTGGTATGTTTTCTGCATGCATGCATGTGTGTGTGTGTGTGTGTGTGTGTGTGTGTGTGTGAGAGGTGGTGTTGGGGGCAGGTGGGAATATGGATGCGTCGGTGTGTCGGTAACGTGAGCTCGCTTGTGTATGGCCTGTATTTGAGTGTCCACACTTACTGCATGTTTGAATGGCTTGGTGTGGATATACTGTAAGCCTGCATTCAGTACACATTCACTTTCCCTAAAAATAAAGCTGTGGAGAACTATACCTCTGCCCTGTGTTTCCAAAACAAATTCAACATTTTCAGATGGTTCTATAACAGGAGTGTCATCTGTCACAGCCACACTATGGTACACACACACACACACACGCATACATAGACCAATGTATATATAACCAGCTCAGTAATTAGCCTTCAAGGAGTAACCTTTGGCCTTAATGTCATCCTGTATGACAAATGAAGTAGCAGCAGCAACATGAAGAGTGGTCATTACTTTGTGTCGAGGCGTCTACTGGAAGAGAGGACATGGCATGCGCCTCGGCTCACTGTCCACCCAAAGGCATTTTTAGACCATCGTTATCTTTGTTCTTTTTACTTGCCGGTGAAACAAAGACAACCTGGCGTCTTTAGATGATAATGACAAACTTCTGGGCAATAGGTCAAAACTATAATAATCTTTTTAAACCTTAAAGGAGGTATTTATAAATTTAGCTATCACTACATTGCCAATGTTAGCTGTTTGCTTACCAGGCTAGAGGAAACATCACAAATTCAATAACATTCCTTCACTCGCAACGAGGCAATGGTTTGCCTCTAATTTTATCCTGTTTTCTACCAAAGTTAACATTCTAACCGGTTAGCCCCAGCCTGCCTGTCCCATCATTTTGTGATAGCAACTCACTGTAGCATCCAGAGTGCCCTGAAGAAGTAGCACTGCTCAGGGCATATTTTAACCTCTCATATTGTAAACACGATGGCTGAAGCTCCTGGCCCTTGGTCCATGCCACCCACTCCCAGCAGGAAACCACATTCTGCAGCAGAGAAAACTTACAAATAGTCCCTTTAAATGGTGTAAAAATTTTACTTGCTGCAATTTACTGTGTCCTTTTTATGGAATAAATGAAAATTTCAATGCCAAAAACTCTTAATTTTACCACAAATCTAATTATCAATCATCAATCAAACATACATCATACACACCAAAACTTCTTAAAATGTATTTAAAGTGATAAAGTGAAGTTTGGTATTTTGGGAAATATAGTATATATATATAGTATAGACTTCAATGAGATACCACCATCATGTCTGTGTGTTAAATATGAAGCTAAAGCCAGCAGGTGATTTTAAAGATGACAGTAAAATTCCCCATTGTGGGACTAATAAAGGATTATCTTATCTTATCTTATCCTATCTTATCTTAAAAATTGTGTGCATTACTGTGTGGCATCAAACTGTCTACAGAAAGCATTTAACCATAGCTCTTTGCCATTAACCAACATTGAGTCAAATTCTAGAGTCACCATGGATTCATTTTTGAGGAGATATACAATTAATTAAGGTGTTGGGAGCATACAGAATAGCTCGTGTGTGATATTTAGACAAATTTAATCACATTAATGTGTACATGCATTATGTGATTTAATATAAAAGAGAGAATGTTACATGATGACTAAGACACACTTTAAAAAGTTCTGAGTGCAATATTAGAGGTCAGAGATAACCTTCCTTGCATGCAGCCTGGATGTGACCATGAGAAACTGCTTCATCATAGCGGAGGAGTTTCAAAAAGACCTGATAAGAATATTACATTTAGATACTGGGTGCCTCTCCTTCTTCATCATTCCAAGGGAGGCTAGTTTAGTGGTGCTGATAGTGGCTGTGCATCAGCCTTCTCCTTCCCACTACATACTGGTTCATTAAAGCTGTGACAGTCAGGCCAGTCACTCCTCGCCCTCCCTGAGATCTCTCCATTCACACCTGCTCAGATGCCCAAGGAAAACAAGATCCAGAGAGGCCTTGCCATCACATGTTATACCTGCACATCCAACACACACACTCCCATATGCTGTATCTTCTTCTGTTCTGATAACTTAATGAATACACATCCACTGACTCATCAAATATTCAGAGAGACAGTTACACACAGTTCTAAAGGGCAGTTCATTCAGATTTGTTCACTGCTGGTGTATTTTCTAATTCCTGCTGGTAACTAAACATTGAGCAGGACCTCACATCACTGTGTTTCAAAGATGAATTTCAGTTTTTGCTGTCGGTCTACAAGGATAACAGAGATACAAATTTCTACACCTAACCTCAGTCACACAAAATGCCAAAATTAATTTTGATGTAACTGGATGCATTTGCAGCCATTCTGCCAACTGTTCAAGTGTCTGTAGTTCTTTTCACCAAGCGGGAGATATCGTTGCTGTCAGAAATTTCTGACATCGCTTAGACTTGGAGACTGACGTGAATGGTTTTGCCAACTTGGCTGTTCATAATTATGGTTTAAACGATATGACGTAAATGTGCCCTGTAAGTACCACAGTAAGTCATGACTGTGACACTGAGCCAGCAAACCAAAGCAGCTAAACTGAATTCAGCTTTCATTTATTTTATTATTTCTCCTATTTTTCCTGGTGTGACAAGTCAAAATGTCTTTGACGAAAAAAACCCTGTTACAGAATTTCATCATTACTCAACTGGGTACAATTTCCTGTTTACCATCATCCTTGTCTGCATTTTCTTATTTGCATAAAATGGTTGAATGAAAGTAAAATTATCATAACATCACACGAAAAAAAGACACAATATCCCTTGCCAATGGAACTACTATAAATGTCATGTAATTAAGAAGGACAAAAGTGAATGTAAAATGGAAGTGCGTTAGAGCTGCAACAAAAGTTCATCATTAATCCAAATTTTAAAGGCAATCTTGAAATATATAGGTCCTTTTGATGGAGCAAAACTGCTTAACAAATCCACAAGTTCGTGGATTCATAAGCATGAAGTCAAACTGTATCTATTTTGCATTTCTATAAAACATAGTTGGATACTGTTGTTAGCCCCTCTATAATGTGCTAGAATAGTTCAGTGTTTTGGGAACTATTTGCTTTCTTGCTGAGAGTGAGGTATGAAGACTGATAAATTCTCTGTCCATTTAATATGAACCTTGAACCACAAGACAGTTAGCTAGCTTGGCATAAAGACTAAACACAAGGGAAACCACTAGCTTCGCTCTGTCCAGAGGCAAGCATGACAGGTAATCGTCTTTATTAAATCTGTAGAAAAATATAAGTTTTAAAATGAGGGGAGGTCATATGCCAACCTATTTCTAAATCTGGAGCAGACAAGACTCAACTTCTTGTTTTTACACTTTTTGTAGAATTGAGTAGTTACTAAGCTTTAGAGGTGCTAGTTGGAGGTTTTTGCTTCTTTTGGACAGAGCCAAGCTAGCTGTTTCTACCTGTTTCTAGTTTTTGCACTAAGCTAACTGGCTGCTAGCATACAGATAAGAGAGTGGTATCAAACATCTTATCCTACCCCTGGCAAGAGAGCAAATCAGCACATTTAACTCTTTGGGCCTTTTGTTTGAATATAGGTCCAGTATACCCAGTTTAATTTTGAATAGACTCATAGTTGGCCTACTTTTTACTTGTTGTTAAGTGTTCCTGTTATTTGGCCTCCCTTCATGCAGTAGTTTCACAGTTAAAAAAAAAAACAACTAGAGGAGTATTATGTAAAATTCCTACTGCTCATCAGTCTCTTGGTACAGCTACTGTCTGTGTCCACACGATGTATCCATTACTTTATGGTCTTGGGGGACTTAAAAGCACAGTCTAGTGTTCCTCCTTGGAGATTTGCCCTGCATGTGCACAGTGCAGTCCTCTACCTCTCCATGGTGAGAGCGGAGCCTGGTGAATGAGTGGCAGCAGACTGAATCGTAGCACTTCCATCTATTTCTATCTCTCTGTGGTCTGGCTGCTGCTCAGGCAGACCCGCAGCCTTTCTAATTTGGTGATGAGCTGTAAAGTGACCTGCCTGCCCCCATGGCAGGGCGGCTGGAGTGAGAGTGGGATTCCAGGGATTTCCTTACCAGGC
>BRZM01005101.1:40101-55735 GCA_033238685.1 Lates japonicus
CGGAGTTTAAACTCATAGTATGCCTAATGTTCTATAAAAGATTTCTATATGCAGTGGCTTGTTTATTTCTCGATTTCGTCTATTACTGAGCATTGTCCTTGTCTAAACCCTTCATGGCTCATTCACAATACTCCTTTACACCAGTAAATCACCCTTTGTGCTTGCTCAGATCAACATAGGTTTCATATATAACAATATCAAAGTGTTATATCTTGTATGTATTGCACTGAATGCAATCCTCAAAGAAAACAAAATTCAAGATAATTGATATACTTCAGACCCACTCCCAAGTGAAAACACGCAGAAAACCAAGTCAATTCACTTTTCAGTGGGAATTTCGCTTTTGCAACAAAGGAGGACAACAGTGCTTTTTTTTTTTTTGAATAATATGAAAATGAGTTTGCCCCTTCAGTGTTTAGCTATGAATGGAACGAAAAACAATGTACTAAGAATAAAAAAAATTTTTTTTTACATCAGGCTCATTTCGATCAATGCCCCAAGAACATACAACAGCCAACCAGCCAGCAAGAAAGCAGAGAGAGATCATCACAAACCTCAACAAAACAGAACAGAGTTCACGGGTGAATGCGTTGGTTGCAAATGGGCATCAGGAGGCAGCAGCAACAGGATGCAGCAGCATTTGATTAACACGTCACATCTACTGTGCAGTTGACCGTGACCAAAGTTACCAGAGCCGTTCAAGTTTTCTGGTTGACGGAATAAGAATTTAAGACTTTCATTTAAGAATTTATGACCGTATTGTCATCTCCTTCATTTCAGAAAGCAACAGAAAGTTGACTTACTTTTCTTTATGTTACCATTGCAAAACATTGCTGTATAGCCTGTATTTGCCTGAACCAGTTTCTGCCGACTTACTTCGCTCCGTCCCACTTTTCATTCAAATGTTATTGTGGTAAGCTTCTACTTATTCTTGTTTTTTAAGCCAGAGAGGGTTCACATCAATCCCACAAACATAACTCAAAGACAAGAGGTTGTGTGCCATCTACCGATCTCAATCCCACCACTTAGAGAGAAAAAGGCTGCAGGAGCTAAAGCAGTACCAATGGATAAATTAGACCCAACAAACAATGGGAGATCTCAAATAATGCCAATAAAAAATGTGTCGTTTATCAGTAAACCGAAAACTTCAAACAAATTAAAAGCAAGTGGTGGTAGGAATATCTAAGGCTCAGAGTAAAACACAAAGCTGTGCGCATATAAATGACCGTCAACTGAGCCAACGTTACTGTAAACGAAACCAAAGCCTGCCGATTTATTCACAAATCAATACTGCTCACTGTGGACCCAGGTGTTAGTCTGGTGAATACCCTTGAAAATAAGCACAAGCTTGCTATGTTTTCTCATTCTTCAGCTTCCTCGCGACCAATTATTATTCTCGTAAAACAATTTTGGGCAGATCAAGGGAGAGCAGCTGTCGCGGATTACAACAGCATCTCAATCGCCCCAAGGTAAAGAACAGTTGGTGATTAAATTCACAACAGAGAATCATAAAAACATCCAACCACACCAGCTTGTTTGGTTGCCGTGCCAGTAACCGTAACCGGTCCTCAAAAATCATGTCATGCAATGGTATGAGTCTGCAGCCATGCTGGCAGCTTTGTGGGGTTATATAGTGAACTACATGCTAACATGTCAATGCCAGCATGCTGATGTTAGCAGCAGCATAATAAGTTGTGTCATGTCATCTAGTTTAGCATGGCAGCATGATACTATTTCTGGATTGGTTAGCCCAACTTTAACCTTATAATAGAGCTTTTATGTGGGTTTCTAAGTCGTCGTTTTATTCATAAAGCAATCAAGTCACATCATTATCAAGAAGTTTTTTTCAAATAGAGCAGGTCTAGATCAATACGTCAGTATTAGTCACTGACAAACTGGGGTGATCCATTGTCATGGATGTCTGCGTCAAAATGGTAGTCGCTAATCCATCCGGATATGATGCTGAGACATGGTGGTGGTGGTAGAAGAAAAACAGACAATCACCAAAGTCCTTAAGATCCTGGACAGCATGAAAGCTTCCAATTACCCTCATAACAACCCATAAAATGGTTTGAAAATTTCACTAATAAATCAAAAATATCAACAACAAAGGGCACTAAAAAAGATTTTCTCCTCTCAGATTGATTGCACTGTATACATAAGCTTTTTTTTTTTAACTTCGTCAATACACGTTTAACATGTTGGGTAATTGCTGGAGATTTAACTGTCATATAATAGTCAGATAAAAGGATATCAAAGACATAAAAGAAAATAAAAAGAAACCTCAGAATTATCAGTACCGGCAGTTAACACACGTCAAAATTCTCAGGGAACCCCTCACTCAACCACAATTCAACATTTATGTGTTCGGCGCTCCCCATTCAATGCGTATCATCCCAACTCTGAAACAGCCACTGTTGGCCCGGGTTAGAGAGGTAAGCAGCATGCTAACTCATGCCCTTACAGAGTACAATAGTAATGCTGGAGGCAGAGAAAGAAAGTGGACTGAGACCCTATAAGTTACAGCCGCCCATCTAAATGATAATCTCAAAGGAAGTGATGTGCATATGTCTATGCATTTGTTTGTTGCTTCCTTTTTACCTCAAACAACATTAGTTTCACCCAAGGAATTCTTAAGTTTTA
Source organism: Lates japonicus (assembly GCA_033238685.1). Taxonomy (NCBI): domain Eukaryota; kingdom Metazoa; phylum Chordata; class Actinopteri; family Centropomidae; genus Lates; species Lates japonicus. Next base: position 42,745 of record BRZM01005101.1, read on the forward strand.
TGATTTTAATGTCAGAGTAATGTGAGAATGTGGTTATTTAAATGAATATGTTTCAGTCTATATGTGCATTACTTAATACGTCTATAAATTAATTATGTTCATGTTATAAACATTCTCATCAGATCTAACAAGCAAAGTATCTTTAGCTGACGAGTCACTGCCGAAAATGTGGAACAGAGGGACAGAATATCTCATTGCATTGCAGGCTGCACCAGACATGTGTCGACCGGGGACGATTGAAATCACCGAAGCATCACCGTAAAACCAATACATATACAGCACACCAGATTCGTTACCGGCAATACTGCTGTTATGTAGACAGAAAGAATAAGATTCTCTCAGGGATAAAATACCCTTGGGCTAACAGTTGTGTTAAAAAATGTGGTCGCTCCATGCCACATCGTTCTGATCCCCATCTACAACCAAAAGACAGAATGAACCTCAGGACTGTTCTAGTCACCAAAGGTTGTCCACATGGTGTTACTTTTTGCGCCACATTGAATAACCATTCTTTAAATTTGTAATTATGCCCTGAAATTAAACATACCCCTTGTAGTTAGTCATTTATTTGTTCAAAATACTGATATCGTCTCAGTTTAGTGGGTCCGAACTTTCAAATTACCTGCGTAAGTTAACCTCGTTAATCATTTTGTGTCCTCGATCAATTACTTTTGCAGCCTCTAATGGAAGGCAGCAATACACCTTCATCTTTGATGTAGGAACTGAAGTCAGCAACACCTGAAACAAGGAACCGGTATCAACATATTTTCAACAAAAGTAAAACACACAGTAAGAGATATGTCAAATCACTGAGGAACAACAAACTTCCTGTAGACACAACAAAACAAAAGCTGCTCATATGAATGAAGTACACAACCAAAGTTGGGCAACTCATCCCTGACAGAATGAAAACTATTCATTTTTAGAGTGCCGAGCTAAGTAACCGACCTCTGTGGAGGATCAATAAAGGTTGAGCCCATCCATTTCATCTATCATCAACGTCCACATGTTAGTTAACAACTTAGTGAAGTTTGACCGACTTTATCTAACAGACCGAAAATACGGTTGATCTTCAAAACAGAACAAAGAAAAGTCAAGAAGATGCTTTTTGTTCCAACAACAATGAGAGAGTAAATGTACTTGTTCAGCCGGGTCCATGCTGTTGCATGGATCTCGGCCTTTGGGCTCCTGTTGCATATTTGGACCCTCAAGTTTTCTGTATGTATGTGATGTTTCAGAGCACCGAATCAACATTCGCACCTATGTACACCAATATATACAGTGGGACAACAATATATCAGGCACTGGCAATGTTATTTGTTCTAACTCCAACTCAGAAACAACAATGGGGAAAAGATGTATAAATCAACACTGGCCCGAACCGTTGCTTCATAATTATTTAAATCATTTTTCATATCTCTCAATAACGTACATAACAACACCTCCGCAAACATCGTCAACCCATGTGGCAACGTGTGTCTCATTCTTAATTATTGAACCCCTTCGGAAAATGTAGTTTCATCATTTATACACCACACGTATTTTGAACACCAGGGTTATACCTTTGTTAGATGGCGGCTGCTCCAGTAGCTTAGCCCTTGGCGTGGATTTTTTACCCTGGTAGTGTGACTGTGCCACCACTGCTGAGGTAAAGGACATGTTACATACAGCGTGCAGCACTTATTCTTGTCCACGTCGCCCTCGTCGCTGCCCTAAACAAAACACAGTAACATCTTATCAATGATACATCAATCTATCACAAAATTCATTTATCTGTGGGAGCTTTTAAAACAGATTTCATCAAACATGTCATGCATTTTATGAAAGTAAGCACGGTATCTTATTCTAGCAAGACAGCTGCACATTGAACACATCACTAATCTTGAACACCTCTAATTCAGATGAGGGGAGGGGTGCACCATTCCTTGCCTTAAGTGTTTAGATCCTGGCGGGATGCAAATGGAGTCGGCTCGGTGTTTTAAGGGGTGATAGTGGAGCTAATGCGGCTGATGGTGGACTGCTCCCTGAGCCTCCATCTGTGCAAGCTGCACCAAAACCCATTATCCTCAGACAACACAGAGGACACAGAGCAACCCGTCAAGCACTGAGAGATGGATGCTACCATTTTTACTAAAAAGTGTGAGGGAGGAGGAGAAAATAGCACCCTGCCAGCCGGGCTGGGTCAAGGAAAGGCTGATATTCAGAGTGGCAGAGGAGGAGAAGCAAGTGAACTCCATGACCTTATTCATATGTCTGTTCCTCTGCCTGGTGTGTTCTAACAGTTATAGCAAGTGTGTGTGTGTGCGTGTCTTTTCAGTTGAATTGTCTCAGCTTGAGATAAACTGAGATAATGAGCCCATTCACCTTCAAGATATTTGTACTTCTAGCAACACCAACAGTTATGACTTTGTTTTATTTTTTTTCTCTACTACCTCTAGCTTTTGCAGGTTGGTTGATACCAACATATTTGGACTTTATTTTTCATGTTCAATATTATTCAAGTCCAACTAAAATTAAAATTAATATTTTTTGCAAAGGAATCAATACCTGCTTTGTGTTTCTTTTGACTTGTTTTTTTAATTTAGTTATTTTGAATGGACACCAGCTGATACACTGGTGTTCTCTGAAATTCAGAAACACAACTAATATGTTTGTCCAACTTTCAAGCAGTGATCAACAGCAAGTGGATGTAGCACACAAAGGTCAATGCAACAACTGCAATAATGTATTGAGATGTATTAATGTAATGTATTGTAATGTGTCATAAGGATGGCAAAGTTGGTCCATTGTTTAGTCAGTCAATGTACCTCTGTAATCTTGACTACAATATCTTTATAAGTATTGAATGGATGACTGTGAAATTTCATAGACATTCATGGTCCCCAGTGCCTTTATCCTACTTTGGTTATCAGTTGACTTTTCATCTTGTGCCACTATGAGGTTGACAGTTTTGTTTTTGTGAAATGTCATGACAACTGTTACCCATGGTGCCCAGAGAAAAAGTCCAAATGTCTGGTGATATCATAACAAACAGAGATTAATATGGATTCTGTGTTTAAGTACTTTAACAATTCAGCTGCACTGAATTGAGAAGCCTCTGAAAAGGGATTGTTGAAAGTTGGTAATTATATCATTCATATACAACACCAGATGCTCTTGGTTTGAATTAATATTGGTGAGATTGATTTACCTCATTTGTTAAGTAAGAGTGGTGTAATTCAGTGTTAACACATGTATCTATCTTTGCTGTCAGAAAGAATTTGGAAAGTAGCCAAACTAATTACAAATGCAAACTTGTGATTTAAGCCATCTTTACACTGCTTGTACTCATTAAGAATGTTGGATGTGAGCCGGGATACAACAGCTGCCAGTTTACACTGACTTTATTTTAGAGCCCTTTAAACACCATTTGCTTTTACTCTGCTCAAAGGAACCAATAGGTGATTTCAACAGTACTCAATTACTCTCAGCACCACTCAATCACTTTCAATTAGTCAGCAAAATGACTCTTGTATTCACTGCATTAGTCTCTCACAAGTTAACCGACATTACAAGAATAACAAATCCTCTCCTGTCTGTCTTTTGATCTCACCACACCAACTGTTTACTCTTTTCAGGGGGAAGAAGTCCATTTCAAGCTTTTATTTGTACTGGAATCTTAAAGTTTTTTTAATTAAAAGTTTTAATTAGTTTCTTTGTGTGTCGTTGCCACTTGTTTGTTTTCATCAGAAATATAACTATTAACACTGTATAATGTAGTCAAAGACAAATTTAACAGCAGCTGAAAATCTTCTGGCTGACCTCCAGTGCTTTCACTTCTCACCTTGCTGCAGTGATGCAGAAGTGTGCTCCAGGGTGTGTCGGTACATTGTGACCTCAGCATTGGGTGTGGGTCGGCCTTATAGCACCTCAAAACCCCACCAATTAATACATCTTGTTTTTTGTTTGTTTCTGTCTTTGTTTTTTAATCTGTACAAAAACCAAAGAGTAAAATCAACATGGTGTTGTTTTGTATGTGCCAGGTGGAATGACTTGCAGGAGCTGGTTGCTGGGGCAACCTCATGATGACAACACCTCCCATACATTAGGTAGCTTTAGAAGTGATGGTTGGCAGATTCTTAAAAAACTTCTGACTTGTTAAACTGAACTAAACAAAGCAATGCTAAGCTAACCTTACAGCAAAGCCACTGACCTGATCAACCTACTTCCAACAATGGAGCCATGCAGAAATGCATGAAATTGCTAAGATATAGTATTCATAATGGTCTCCTGGAACTTGAACATTCCCCACAGTGTTGTTTATGCTCTGATAAAGTGGATCAAAGCAGCGTTGATTGACTGAGCTACAAGCCCTGACTGAACTGTGCGTGATATGACTCATAATTATATTGCAGTGGTGCAAAATGTTTGCTCACTTTGGAAGCATTTGTATACAGTTAGATACAATGCAAATAGCTCTCATCTGTTCAGTCTAAACAATCTGAGATGACATTAACACAGGTGATACTTGCAATTCACCATTCATCATCTAACAACCAACCACTGTTTTCTACACCATTAGGTACCCAGGAATACCACTGCAGGGTCATGCTACTTTTCACCTGGACCCCACATAAACATTCAGCTTGATGAGCTGACATGATCATGTCTGTAACCAGGATACATTTCACATTACACTAACACTAATGAGGCTTGTAATTAAGTGAAAGAATGGTTTAATGCTGAAGACTGCAAGCAGGAATAGACTAGCAGTAGCTTACACAGGTGGGTGGAATCACCTTCAGCCCTTCTTTTAAAAGTGTTGAACTCCATGCCACAGTGCTCTAGTTTTTCATGATGAAAGAGAACTATTTAACTCAGAAACAAAAGCTTCTCCTAAGAGGAAGCTAATGACATTGTGTTTGAGGTTCTGAATCGCAGTGAGCAAACACCCAGTTCTCTAAATAAGCTGAGGGCAGAGGAAATTAAAACAGTTTAGGAGGGGATGATACACTTGTAAATGTGTTACTGTAGTTGTGTCAAATTGGCTCATTGTATCATACCACAGTCAGTGAAGCTACAAGAACAGTACTGAATGCTCTGTGACTTATACTGTACTAGGTGCTTTAAACCTAATCTGAGAAGATGTTGGAATCCAATGATCAACATATTTGTTACTATGCTGGGACTACACAATGTTCTGCCTTTAGAGCGGCTGTGGCTCAGGAGGTAGATCGGGTCACCAACTAATCGGAAGGTCAGCGGTTCGATCCCCAGCTCCTCCAGTCCATGCCGAAGTATCCTTGGGCAAGATACTGAACCCCACGTTGCCCCCGATGTTTGCAACATCGGTGTGTGAATGTGTTAGAGTGCTTTGTAATAGTGCAAGCGCTGTGTGAATGGGTGAATGTGACGCGTAGTGTAAAGTGCTTTGAGTGGTCGATACGACTAGAAAAGCGCTATATAAGTACAGTCCATTTAGAGATAGCACTTGTGTCAGATTTAGTGAGTATTCAGTTGAGAGGACAAAATACAATGGCAGACTAAATGTTAAACCCCAATCTCATAGCTTGCTATTTTGTCATGACTTGCGAGACATATAGTATCTACTAGTATTATACGAAGGACATCAGGATGGTGGTGCTGCTAATTCTCCAGTTAAAGCAGCTGTTAAAGCACTGTAGAATAAGAGAGCACAAGATTACATAATTAAAAGAACATCAGTACAGTCCAATTGATGTTGATGTTGTCATCAAAACATGTCACAGCAAAGCCTCAGCATGCGCCATCAGAAAACCAGAGCTGATAGTTGCCACCAACTCTTAAAGTTGAGCTTAAAGGTCTTAAGCCCCTTGGATGCAATAGGTTAAGGCTGCACTAATCAAATATTTTTACATAAACAATGGATCAAATGACTCTATAACGTTTACATTACACCAGAGATTATCACCAAGCGCTACAGTTCTCCTCAGTCCTAAAGAGCTTTTTAGCCTTTTAGCTTTTTTTAGCCCATTGTTTTGGTTTTACCGCCCACAACTTTGACTGTCATAAACCTTGTTTCCAGCACGCAGTTTTCAGTGCATCTATTGCTCAGCCCAGTGTGTCAGTCTGAGAAGCTCTGGCCAGGTAGGACTGATTTCCTGTTCTGAGACTCTTGATAAATATGAGCCCTGAGCGTTAACAGAAATACCTCAAAATAAATGTATGCGCCAATTTTGTCAATATTAGCTTTGAAATGTGTGTAAATGCAAATTAAGCCACATCAAACAATACAATTACATTTGAGGAATAAAAGAACTTGAGAAAATCCTATTGTAAACAAAGCCAGTAGAAGCACTGATATGTTTTACTAGCAGGGGGTCCCATGCTGCAATCTCAAATTGGACCCTTTACTGAAATGCTATTTGTGGTGAGCTATAATCTAGTGAAGATCACCAGTGTGTGTGTGTGTGTGGATGAGGAAAAGACAGAGACACAGCTCTTCCTCCCGCAGTGTGTGATAACTGAGGAACACTGCTGCACACTGAGTCATTCTGACACACACACACACACACACACACATGCACATACGCAGCTCCTCCTTCTGCCCTTGGCCTTGTCCTTCACTAACTCTTACCACACACATGTATACGCATACACACACACACACACACACACACACACCCACCCTTCCTTCAGCTACCAGGGCCCCTATTCCATTTTATTTGCAGGATTTCATAGTCATAATGAGCAAATATATATTCAGGAAGAGACCAAAATACAGCAGGAGATGAGACGCCGCCTCCAAATAGGAAGGATCCATAATTTCATGGTTAATTAAAACTGGCTAAACGAGGAACTAATTGCAGGGAAATGTAATTAATGAAGCGGTAGGTAGGTGTATGTTGCCAGATTGACAATCACAGTGTAATATACAGGCCTGCCTGCCAGACAGAAGCTTTATCGTTGTTGTATGGTATTTTGGATATATGATGGTTACCGTATGTGCATTTCTGATAAGCTGAGGAATATAAATTTAAATATTTTTTCTTCCTCTTTTTCTTTTTCTCTTGTTTTGGTGGGCTGGTGTGTGGGGGGTAGGGGGTGGTTCCAGAATACCCATGAGTCATCTGAAGTACAACACATCAAATCTTTGCCATATTCCAGCAATCATGTATGATGGGCTTCATTTTTTGTGTGTAATCTCAATCCAACAGTGAGAAATAATTGGAGTTCTGCATTGGCAGAATATACTGCTGCGCTGCACTTCTCTGAATATGTAACTGATGGAGGCATGGAGACAGAGGGAGAAAGTGTGTGAGAGAGAGAGAGAGAGAGAGAGAGAGAGGAGGGGAGGGGGTCTGCCTCATTTCCATTCATGTGAGGCATAATAAAATAATCTTTTTGATTTGCAAGCAGTAAATTCTCTTTGCTGTCAGCGCTGTGCTGCACATTTTCATCTTGGTTTAAGTGAAGCTGTGTGTCCTTGCCTGCCTGTATTTGTGGCGTAATATAGACAGGCTGTGTGATGTCTTACTGGACTGGACTGTTGTTGTTTTCTTTTGTCACTGCATCACAAATGCCATAGTGGCAACACGCTTGAGCTTGCAGAGATTCCATCTAGGATGCAAAATTTTCTCTCTAGTGCTGCAGTCAACAAGCTGCAACCACTCCTTGAAATAATAGCTTTGGGCTGCAGTTTGCCTGGACTGGATTGGCCTGATCCTGGTCTGGCTTAGCACCGTATAATGCCTGGGCTAAATCTGGAGGTCAGGGAACACTCACTGCTCATGTGCATCTCCCCTAAGGCACACACTGAAGAAATAGGACAGCCAAGTGCAAGGGTATCCCTGCAAAAAAAAGGATAAAAAGGACTAGCTCCCAACATAGCTGCGGACAATGCAGTCTATTGCTGCCAAGCGGAGCATACAGGGGAGCGCTAAGCTGGGCTGACACAGTGGTTACTGCTGCTCCTGCTTTAGCCACATACACACAATAAAATGACCTTCACATTTAACGGCAGTCGGTACCAACAGGGGCAGAGAATAAACCTTGACTGGACTCTAGACACTAGATAGTGTGTCACAGGGCAAAAGGAGACAATACAAATTAACATCTGTTTACATGCAGTTAAAGGCTTAAAGGCTTTACACATTCTCTCGCTAAATGTAATTTTTGCACACAAGGCTGTGGGCAAACCCCCCCACACACAAACACAACAGTTCTTAAATGACTTATATGAGTGAACCTGTTGCATTCACCAATTTTCTCATAGACCTGTGTAAGCTCGTCTGTGATGGAATAACCGCTCCTGTCCATCTCTATGCCCGTCACACCCTCTTGGTAAACTTCAGTTTTAATGGAGGTGGATATTTTCTAATTCCTTAGCTATCTCAGGTCCATAATATCTCACTGACACTTCTAGATGGCTTTCATTATGTACCATAGTGTGACCATAGTGGGGTGGGGTAGTGGGGGGTGGGGGTGGGTTTGGTCTTTCATGGAGAAGTTTTTACTTTAGGGTTAAATGAGAGTGGATGGTGCAGTACAGCTAGTAGGCTACAACAGGTTCCTCTGGACTCTGGCTCTCCATTCAGTCAAAGGTCAGCACTGTCAAGATTGTTTCATTCAGGTGTCAAAGTTTGTTAAACTTGACACAAAAGACTGCTGGTGTGAGTCTTAACATATATACAGATGATATTCATCAAATTTGTGCAGGTCAGAAAGTTTGCTGGATCTCTCTTCGAACAATGATACAAACATACCCTGTGGAAAAGGAGAGATTCAGGATAAGAATACAGAAACATTCTTGCATGAGACCCACTGACTGACGCATTAATCAAACATCGGCCGCCTTGTCTTTCTCTTTTCACAAGGTTAAACAATTCCCTTCACATCCTTATCTCAGCTTTCACAGGATAACATAATTGTGAACAGCAGGTTCATAATGTGGATGACCCCTATGAGAGACTCGGAGGATATTCTGATCAGTTACACCAACTCAGCAAAACGTACAGCTGTGATGATTGTATGCTCAGCGCTTTTAATGAACCATATGAAGCTGACATATCCATCCAAATTGGTTCTCTATTGTTGAATCACTCCTCACCTTGATGAGGTCCACCAAACATCTAAGATAAAATCAGGGAATCAGGATTGATAAGAAATTATTTAAAGCAACAGTCTGAATTCTAGGCATCCTCACAGAGTGAATCCAGCATTTGGCAAGAATGTACTGTCTTTTATATCACATAAATTGACTTTAAAATTCAGGCCCAAACCTTTATATACGCAAAGCTGAACTCAGTGACATTAGATCTTTTTCCACTCTCCTTTTTTTTCTTTAGTGGAACACATCAGAGACCACCCAGGCTGCTAGACGTGCTCAGTGCAGTCCAAACACTTTTCAGATGGGTACCCTATTACTGTGAGTGGGGTGCAAAACTGTCCTTTTCCTGTTTTCCCATTAGCTCCACCCAGGTGATACCCGATGAGCCATCAATGAGCTGCACCTGGCATTAGTGAAGTGCTTAAAAGCCCCTTTGCCAGTGTCAGAAGGCAGAGACTCCTAGTGTGCGACTGCTGGACATGTTGCCTCTCAGCTTCTTTCTTTTTGTGTTGCTGCTGTGTTTTGATTTTGTGTCTTTTATAGTCTTGGTTTCATCTTGCTGTTTGGCTCCTTTTTGCAGATTCCTTTTTCGAATAGTCCATTACTCTAAGATAAGTTCTGTTCCTCTGGGCTCCTGCCTTCATTCTGCTGGGCTCTGCTTTCTGCCAGGTGAGGGTTTTTGCTAAATCATAGCCCTTCACTGGGAATAATTGCCAACCTCCCTCACAGTTCACAGTCACCCCTAACCCTTTGCAAAGAAGCTCAGAAAATGTGGAAGAACTTTTGGAAGTGAAATGGAAGAGTGGAGTTTGTGTTCCACACTGAGGTACAGTACAGTTAAGAAAACAAAGAGGCATCATCCTCTCAGTTAATTTTTCAAACAGTAGCAGAAGATTGACACTTCAGTTCTCGGGAAACGTTTGATATAATATCTAACACTCTGAGTTGCCTTTATGTGGTTTCAGTTTTGTGTGATAGACTCTGTGTACATTCATCTGCTAAGCCTTTAAGTGGTATTTATTATATATAAAGATATTTATTGCTCTTTTTTGAAATGACACACAGTACAGATAAGATTTGGAGTAGTGTTTTAAGGCAAAAGTGACTAAAAATTCTGTATAAAGGCACCAGCTGTTTAAGGAAAAAATACACCAAATATAAGTAAGAGCTTAGGGCAAACTGTATAACTGTATGAACTCAAAAAGTTGACATAGCGATAGCTGCAGGACAGTGTAATTATATGATTTCCAGGCAGATGGGTTCCTGTATATGACACGTAATAAACTGAATTGAATGGGAATAGCTCTAACATGACTGAAACTAAGGATTACTGATACGATACGGTATCGGTATGGAATAAATATCGTGCAGCAATTTCTTACAGCCAGAGAATGAAACAATATCTGATGAAAATAAGACATGTTTTTCAAGTAAATATACGAAGTATGTCGCGTTAATAAGTACTCGTATTGGTATAGAGTATCGGCAAATACTCAGGTCAGAAGCTAAGTATACATTATGGTTTGAAAAAAAGTGGTATCGTTGCATCTAACTTCAAACCAACAAGACTAACACAACAGCTGTTCCATCATCATCCTCAGATTTTTTAATCTTGACCAGGGTGAACAGTTAAAAACAGAAACAACATACTGGGCAATAGATAGATTATGATTACAACTATATTTAGAGCAGCATGACTCCCCAGAATACTTAATACACCAAAGCAGATACAGACATTCATCAGGATTAAGTGCCTTGTATGAAATAAAAAGGTAATATTTGAATAAATGATGAGCGAATAAAGAGGTGGGTTACACATACCATAACCTCTGCAGAAACTGGAGAATGAACTCATCAGAGTGGTGAACTTCATGCAGCCCGGGCAGTGCGTTTTCACCTCTTTATTCATCCAACTATCTAAATATTACTGCTGACTCGTGCAGGCACTGATCACCGATGAATCTGTGTCTCGCTGCGGCATTAGTATTCTCGGTTGACGGTGCTGTTGGTTGATCGTCATCTGACCAACTCGATATGTTGTTTTGATCCGGTTCGCCACAACTCGGGTGAAACGGCTGTTGTGTCTGATCTTGTTGGTTTCGGCAAGGAATGCGACGTACCACTTTCAGGCCGGGCTGCCGACTGCCCGGACGGTATTTTGCCGATGCCAGTATGCAGTGCTGACAATGGGTGCGCCGTGCGTTGCGAGCATGACTGGTGAGATGTTTCTTCTCTGAAAAACGCTGTGAACTGACGTTGTTCCATACCGGACTCTTTGTGTCGACCGTCGACCCGTCGCCAGTTTCGTCTCGGTATCTTATTTCGTTTGATTGATGTGTCCGGCGAGATAGATGCCACAGTCATGTTACGCACGTCTGCGGCTATCGCCTCGTCGGCACGAGGTTCATGCTGATTATACGGTTGCTAAGCTGCTTATGTTTGATGTTTTCGCCAGCGGTGCTTCTCTGGGGAATTTTGACGCACAAACAATAACCGAATCTTCATCGCTGCTGATAATGCCATTCAAAACGATAAATATGTTTATATATAATAATGCCGCTTGAAACCCGGCGAATGATGTGCGAGTCTTTTAAACTGAACAGGCACTCGATGTTGAATGTTATCGGCGTTCCGGAAACTGAAGTGTCGTCTCTGCTGTTTGGTACTGATTGATGCCTCTTCGGCACGCGGCTTTGTTTCAGCCTCGGTGGTTGCAAACTCGCTGCTTCATTCCTTCAGTTCTTCACCTGCGAGCTTCTTTGCGAAGGGTAGAGCGGGCTGTGAACTGTGGGGATAACGGTGGTGTGAACTGGCGAAAACCGCCTGACGACAGGCCAGCGAAGAATGAGGCGGGGCCAGGTGAACTGTTCGAGGAATTGAGGCCAGGCAACAGATCGAACCAGACGCAGGTATGAACGGCGGCACCGCGAAGAGCGGTGGCGTCGGCGGTCACGCAAAGTCTGCCAGCTACGACGCTGACGAAACTGCCGGGTGCGGCTCGTGGATAATCGCGCAGATTGGGCTAATGGAAGGCAGGAAAGGTTGCCCGCTGATAAGTGCCATCTGGTGTTTGGACTGCGCTGGCCTCTGGCGGCCTGGTGATGGTGTGTTCCGCGAAAAGGAGGTGAAAGATCTGTCTGATTCGCTTTGCGTAGCATGTAAGGACAGGCCTGGTGAAATCGGTTATGAAGACGGTACATTCTGCCAAATGTAGTTCTTTCTGGTGCCGTCGGGCTATTGCTGTGAGCTGTATCCTGAATCGTTTTATCTTAGATGTTGGTGGACCTCGTCGAATGATTCAACAATGAGAACAGTTGGATGTCGGCTTTCATCGGTTAAAGCTGACGTCGTCGCGGCTGGCGTTTTGGCGTGTGACGATCAGAATCTCGGGAATGAGATCGTCACGTGTGAGCCTGCTGTTCACGAACCCAGCGACATCTGTGACTGGTCAGGGGTGTGGGTGTTTGACGCTGGTGAAGGAGACAGACGACTGTTGTTCAATCGTCGTCGTGGTCGTCTGCAGGTGTTGCAGCATTCTTCCATCCTGAATCTTTTTCTGGGGTGTTGTGTCGTTATTCGAGGATCGGCAAACTTCGACCTGCTGGGCGATGAGATATCGTCGTGAGATAACGGCGATCTTTGTCGGGTTTGGCGCGAACACGACACCTGAATGAACGTCTTGACGGTGTGACGCTGACTGAATGAGGCCGAGATCGAAGGGGCTGTTGTAACCTGGCAACCTCTTTCGCAACCCCTGAAGTCCGTGACAGGCCACCCGCCTGCCCGCTGTGGTCGCCCATGTTACATGATGACCGTCTGAAAGTGTCGGTGGTCGCTGGACCTGAATAACGGGGAAATATCACCTCATTAAAACGAGTTTACAAATGACGAACATGAATGGACAGGCTGATCCATCGGGTGTTT
>BRZM01005103.1:0-21643 GCA_033238685.1 Lates japonicus
ATCTAATGTTAGCTTATTTAACCTGTATAATAAAGAGGATGATAACCAGCTAGTTTATTATTTTACCTCAATATCTAAGGTTACCTAAAATAGAACCTAATGAGATAAAGGAGTGGGATTTTGATAGGCACATGTGGCTATTAATTTGAGCAATAAAAAATAAATGTGATATGTAGCTACATGTGCTGACAGTTAACAAAATGCTAAATTTGTTTTAACGGCTATTTTTTAGCCTACCCCGTTACGCATGCGTCGCCGCCCAACAGGGCCGCGTCGCCCAACGGTTCCCGTTCCCACTCTAAAACACATTTAGGGATTATTTATTTTTAGCTCTGGCGTGTGTCTGCTGTATCGGGGCCTAGCTGATACATCCAGATGGTTTCGCTGAGGTGCGTGTTTACGGATTCCTGGAGATTGTGAGTAAGGAGCTAGGCTGCACCGGTCTGTCCTTCATTAAGCGCCAGTCAGAGCAGAGAGGCATTTATCACGACAGACTGAGCTTTCATAACCCGGTGTTCCCGCACACACACTGCATTTCTCTCTCTGAGCTACTGTGCCGAGCAAAGCCTCCTCATTCAGTTCTCTGCAGCCAATATAAAAGAGGTTAAATGCTCGTATTAAACTGCTAAAATGTCAGAGCTTAAGCTAGCATCCGTGTGGGTCCTTCGGCTTGTTGCTATGACAACCCCAGTCAGTGCGACGTTGTAGAAAATTCAATATAAAACATTTTACATTTTTTGGGATGACGAGACTGTTTTATAGTATCTAAACTTTGTTTATGTTGACAAACTAAATAGCCAAAGTGAAAAACATTCAGACAATTTTCCCCCTTCATATACTGTACGCTTTCTGTCGTGGGCCTTGTGAGTCTTTTGGTACCACTTTCTGATCAGGCATAATTTATCATGGCTTTGCGAACTGCAATTAACAGATTCATTACCGTTTGATAAATGTTTAGCAGTAACATTTATGAGCCATTGATAACTTGCTTAATAAATTGTTGGTTTGCCAGGTTATGGAAAATCCTTAAATTCATCAGGGAGACACCCCAACGCTGTCAAGTCTACTATAATGTTAGTGAGTTGTCAACAAAGGGTGCCATGTTTCTCGGTAATGGTTTTCTTAATAAGCTGTCAGCAAAAATTCACGATAATTTATTTATCAGTAATAGAGCCATTAATTACAGCTTATGAACACTTTATCAATAGTGCCTTATCAGAGAGAGTGGTACCGGTAGTTCTGTCTTGGATTTGAACTAAGTGCTCCCAATTTCTGAAACTACAGTAAGAGAGCAACACGCAGCGTGTGTTGCAGTGGCAAATCTTTTGTGATAAATCAACCATAGAAGAACTATTTCCAAATTTTGATTAACAAAAGCTGCAGGACATGTCATTGTTAGTCTGTCTACACTGTCAAACATGAAGGTCTTTTGGTTTGAAGATCACCGGGGGGTTAATTGAGCCGCTTAATATGTCACAATCTTTCCAGCAGTGAAAATAATGGAAAAAACGTTAACTTTTCAATGTTTTATGCTCTTGCAAAGCTGTGTGGAAAATAATATTTTTATAGAGCAAAATTCTCACCAAAACAATACCATCAGCCATTTCTTTTTTTGTAACATTTGTCAATATACACTTGTCTTTGTCCCTTTGTTTCTGATAGCGATGTACCCAGCTCATCTCTTGTGTGTTGTGGCTGTGGATCCGGACTTGTTGCTAACACTCACTGGGCTCCAGTGTGCTCCATGACGCCTCATGAGAGGTCAGACAGAGGACAGCAACACCACTTCCCGATTCCCTTCCCTCAACCCCCTTTCACTGCAGCAGACCAGCTTATACTTCCCAGAATGCACCTCTCCAGCCGGCTGACCCCGGGGTCGGCAGCTGTCAATCACCTCCTCAGCTGGCTCTGCAGCTTCTGGACACAGAGTTGGAGGATGTGAGAGAGGCCTCTGAGAGGAGCCCTCGCTCTGCATATGGGATCATCTCTGTGCATTCATGGTGGGTAATTAAATTAGCCATCCTTCTCCTATTCTAATGCAAACCTCAGGTTGAATCGCCACCCTGTACGTGAGAGGAAAGGCCTCAGGCAGTGATAGTCAGACAAAGACAGCCAGCTTGTATGAAGTATAGAGTTGTACTTCATTCGAGCTGGCGGTCTGTGTTGGTGTTCATCTGGCAGGTTGATCTTAATAACTTCTCCATCTACATGCTGTTTGGGGATCACGCAGGTCGTCGATGGGAAAGGTCAGGTCTTTGTTTACTCTCTACCTACATGACTGACATCATTCACTATCAGTAAATTATCATATAAACTCTGATTCATGAACATTAGTATCAGACTGCTTAATTCATTTGATTACAGTTGTGTCTGTGTACACACACGCAAGCCTGCGATGACATTGTTGTGAGTGTAGGAAGAGAGAGAATGGTAACAGAGGTGACAAAAGCCCCAGCAGAGACTGACAGCCAGGCAGAGGATGTAGTGGAGGGAGGAGGAAGTGGCCTTTAGTCTTAAGGGCCGTAGGGTGCGCGGTGAGAGTGTGGGTCACCTTTATCCATGCTGTCTGTGCCCAGAGCCGGAGGCGGGGCGAGGGGAGACCTGGGACTCCCAACAGGCTGAACTGATTTCCTGTGCAGGGTCATGCCCAGGACAGGCTCGGAGGACAAGGGTTTAGGACCAAGAGGGAGCAGAGAGCAGAGCTGGTCATGGTATGGACGCAAGTTCCATGCTATTTTCTGCCATTTCCTGCTCTTAGCCGCCACTTCTTCTCTGCGAGCAGGTGAAGATAAATTGCACACATCTCTCACTGAGGTATGATTTAGCCATAATTCCACACAATGTGCTGCCTTATAAAGGATGCGCTTTGTTTTGGCGTATGGCAGATGTTTCAATGTTCATTTTATCCTGAAAGTTGACCTTTCAGTGCATGAATGAATGCTCTCCCTCCTCAAGTATAATTAAGCAAGCCACAGCACATGTCCACATAGGAGACCACCTCAGCAACAATATACCATAATCCTCTACATCTTATGCCTCTTGATGCAATATTCATATAAACACTGTTGTCATGGCGGCCCGAGATCATATTAGACGTTTCTTCCTCTGCCCACATTTCTGGAATGCATTTACCAGCTGGGTTCGTGGAACTAAGAGTGCTCTGCCTGGGCTACAGAGGACATGTTGACACGAGATTTGAGGAACACATCCGTGCCCCCCCACCCTCGTCCCTGTGTGTACATTCAGAACGAGCACGCCCCAACAGAATTATGAGGTTTTTAATGGTGGTCAGCCAGACAGTTTGATAAATGCTGGCAACTACACCCAGACTGAAGTTTACGGGATGAATACACCTGGAGTGTGTGGGAGGCAAAAGGTGGCACTGTGGTTGTGATTATACGACAGAGCGCGGCCTTTTTAGCCTCTACGTTCTACTGACCAAACATGTTAATTCAAGTCATGTTACACATAAATGCTGGCTAGGCCTTACATCTGAGGTCATCAACTGTTTTAATCTTAAAGGAGCTCTTCCTTTCCATGCAAGCAGCCATGTTCTTACAATTTGTGTCCAGATGAAGACTGGAATTTTCATTTGTTCATGACTACACTTTTATGAGTCTCTTGCAGCAAGTAGGAATGTAGTTTAAGCGTATTATCTGCACATTGGAGCATGAAGAAGTTGTCATTAGAATTAAAAATTGTTTCCGTTGCTTAATGAGTATGATTAAACTTCATAAAAAGCGATTCGAGTAAGAATTTGAGCTCACTTGGAGCTATCATTCACATGCCATGTCAGCTCCATATTTCTTGTTGCACAGCCTTTTTCCTACACAATCTGTAACATGTAGTGTGACACTTTGATATTTCAGAGCTCAAAATGGAATCAATGGCTTATGAGGCCTCAGCCCAAATGGACCTTTATGTTTACACACTTGTCCATCAGCTGAGTGGCGCTACGCCTCAGGTAATTCAGGAGAGATGGTGAGATGTCCCCAAACCGACGGTACCCGCATGTCTGAACTCTGGTAAGTGCACTGTGTTAGACGAGGTTTGTTCAGATTGAGGATAACATGTCAGTATCAAAAAGCCTTTTATCTTACCGCTGAGTCGTGACTCGCTTTGAGTGATAGTTATTTTCAGCTTTGCAGAAATGAATAACATATCTTGTGCCATAGACAAAGCACATTCTTTCTGCTTTTATTTAAGATCTTGTTATTGTTTTTTATATTCAAAGACTTTTAAAACAAATGTCATGATTTCCAGGTTTTAAAAAAACCTATAAAATCTATATTGCATTAATTAAAACTGTATTTACTGCAAGCAGGAAAATGTTGGTGACTCATAACTATTGTTTTGCTCTTCCATCATTTCTGAGAGACATCTGGCATTATTTAGTACAACCACAGGAAATCAACATAGCCCATAGTTTAGAGCTCAACGATATGAAATTGTGAAGAAGTGCAGCTGCTGTAATAGTCAAGCAGGCACATCGATAATGTACAGTAACAAATGAGCAGCTATTATCCATGTCATCTCTTTGATCTCTGTATTAGTAATAACCTATCTCGGCCTGATATTGGTTTCTGGCATGTTGCAGTGTTTCGGCATAACATGGGAGAGAATAATTATTTTGTTTAAATTAATAACTGACTCTTAAGATTTCTTATAATTGCTTATTATTTAGGATAATAGCTTCCAAAAGCTTCCAAATGTCTCACTCTGTTAAATCAGATATAGGCCTGTTATATATCGTTAAAAATTTGATAAATGCCGCCGCATTTCAACGAAAAATGATTGTCTTGTCTGCATCTATTCAAAAACAAAAGGATCGAAAATTATATTGCAGCAAATTATCTCAGTTAATTTCATGTTTTGTTTATATAAATTAGAATATTTATCGATGCTGTTTGCGCATCAATTTGTGCCTAATTTATCATCCAAAAATGTTTTTTGACCTCGGCAGTTTTTTTTTTTAGCCGATCTCCCGTGCAAAAATTAAATTAAACTTTTACGAGTCATTTTATGGCTAAAAACCTGTGTTACATTAACATTGAATTATTATTTTTGATGTGACATGTAGGCAATTAATGTCCTATGGTTTAGCTGCAAAGGACCAATTTCTAAAATGTATCACTCCGCAGTAAAACAATGCATCGAAATCTGACGCGAAAAATACATACATGAGCTAGAATGGTGGAGCACTTCATTGTGCATGCAGAAATGTTTCAGCTTAAATGAAAAGTAAAGAAACTCTCAGTATGTCAACGTATATAAAAGTATATCATATATAAAAGAAAACATTTAGGTCTGTTCCTCATGCCGGACCGAAATTAAATGAAATAAAGCAAAATGAGATAAAATTGCTACATGAAAAAAATGTCAAAATAAACAAATAACTGGCTGTGTCATCATGGCCCTCAGTAAAAAAAAAAAGAGTGTGTTTTTATTCGGTCATTTTCAGTGTGTAAACCGTTGCGTGTGTCTGCTTCTCCTGTCCTGCTTGGATTTGGTGATTAGGTCCATAACAATATATGAAATAGGAATTAAATGTTAATTGAGGGACAGAAACCACACGTGATTGAATTTTTGGCGGATTATATCAGACTGCTGGATGCTGTACAGACACCCCACCACACACACATTAACGCGCGCACTCTCTCTCTCTCTCTCTCTCTCTCTCTCTGTCTCTCTCGCCTCTCTCTTCCTCACACACGCACGCACGCACACAGCCCGGTTCACGGCCTTGTTTCGATCTGTTAACCCACCCACCTGACATGAACATGAAGAAGAAAAAACTCTCCCACCAGGCGCTCACACCATCAGCGCCCAGTCGCTGTTGTTCATCCCTGCCTGCTGGACCCGTAAGATGGAGACGGAGAGCTGTTTGACTTTCTCGCAGACCAGCAGAGGACGCCAGAAAACTCCCCGACTGAGCACGGCGGGCTCCGGCGGCCCTTTCTCCCTTGCGATGAGCTGCAGAAACCCTCGCACCTTCCTCCTCCTCCACCTCCTCCTCCTCCTGCTCTCCTCACCGCTCAGCCTGCGCGGGGATCTACAACGCCGCCGCCATGGGGAGGTCGGTGATGCTGGCGGACTTACGCACGGCGCTGCCTCGGCGAACCTGCCTGCCCCACCGTCCAAACACAGCAAGCCCTGACAGTATAAAACCAGGATCGAAGGATAGCGATAAGCGCAAGCCGCCGCTTTATGAAAACCTGGAAGGTAAGTTCGAGAGAATTTAAATCTAAATTTGTTTAAAAATTAAAAACTGTTAAATACATGAAATTAAGAGCAACACAACATATTTAGTTGCCAGTAATGATGAGATTAGCTTGTTTTTATATTTGTCTGAAGTATATTTATTCATTACAACGTAAATTGCTTTGGACAATACCTCGTGGATTTTAATAAAAGATATACTTACACTTACTATACATTTTTAAAAAAAATAAGCATTTTATGCCTAAACTTTTTAGTTCTGAAGACAATCCATTAGCATTTTCTTTTCTAATTTTGACGTTTCAAAATGAAACGCACACATCCTGCTCAAGATAAGGGTAAAAATGAATGGATAAATGGAGGGAAAAATGTAAGGATTAAACTTTAACCTTTGCAATGCCTTGTTAGATCCTGTAAGAAATTAAATTATAAAAATCCAGTGGATCATATTTCAAATCATTAATATCAATGAGCAACTTAAAAAACAGTTTGCAGGCTCTGTAAATGTGTCATTTCAACTGATAATTACACAAGTGTTAGATGATTTTTACTGGCGATATAAAGGAAGGTAGCGGTTGTGGATAAAATGTCAACAAGTTTTTTTTCACTTGACAGTCCTTGATGGGGCAAGGGAGAGAGGTTAAAGGTCAGCCTTGCAGCAAGTTGGGTGTGTCATTATTGGGCTAGTCAACTATCAGCTGTAGGCGTGACATTCAGCTCTACATAGTGTATATTAGACGCCTTTCTCAATTGCTATGTATTCATGTCATATGCAGGATTTTGATATATAAAAACACAGGAATTAGTTTGAATTTTTCAAACAGGCGTTTGTTCCAAATGTAATGGCTCGTAAACGTCCATCTTGGAAAGAAAAGTAACAACTGTATATGTTGAACCGAGCCTGAAGAAATTATGTGGTCTCACTTTATTTATTGGTGTTGATGATTCTGCAAAGCAAACAGAGGATATGAGTGCTGATAAGGTCTTTTGTGGATATCTGTGTCCAGAATAATATACAACAGTTTGATTCATGTTTCTGCCAAAGAAAGCCACTGAGACTTTTTTTTTTTTTCACAATTAGCGTGATAATGAGCATCACTGTCCTGTTTCAGGAGACTTATTACTTTTCTTAAATTCAGTTTGAATAAGAGAGGGCATGTTTGGTTTCTGCTTCCTGTCTGTCTCAGGTACATACCTATGCAATGGCACATGCACACACACGCACACAAAAACACACAAGCTTGTGCACTAATAATTATTGGGTGTCAATTTAATTTATTTTGTGATATTACTGAAAGTGAGTAGGGCTTGCATGTAGGCGCAGAGTGGAAACGTGTGTATGTGTGCTTTATCTCTGTCCACACCACTTCTTCATTTGTGTGTCTTGAGTTTGGGCTCAGACGCTTCAAAGGCACAGACATCGCCTTCCTGTTTTGGCTATGGTGGAGGAAAGTTTGGTGATGTGGACAGGCCAACACATCAAAAAAAAACCCTTCAACCATTTTCACACCATGAAGTTTTATTTTTAGTTTGTACCGTTGTTTTTTGCAAACTCCATTCGCAGTTACCAGAGTTAACAAAATGTAGTCAATGGGTGATTTGATTTTCATAAACTACTACAAGGAACTGATTTTTAGGATTTTATTTTTTCCAGCCAAATGGCTCAGAGGTTTCTCATAATTATGACGGGCTAGTATGTAAAAAATATAATGCCTTTAGTTTTTAATACTGAGGAGATTTAAAGTTGTTATTATATTTATTAAATGTATTATTTTTACACTATATTTACTTCATTGCTAAATTCTGGTTTATATGTATGATGTCTCAATGGGAGATTTGTCTCAAACATATGGTAGCCACCACAATATATCCCAGACAACATGTATCCATGGTAATAATTTTCTTACCTTATTTATATTTTCTGATATAAATACATTATATATATACATGCATTTTATTTCATTAAATAAATAAAATACCCCTCGCTATTTAAACCATTTTGGTTACCTCAGCAGCATAAAAAGATTTCAAACTTAAATCCCCTGGTAAAAAGGCCGAGGGCGCTCATTTTTAATTATCTACGCTTTTTACTATTCCTCTGTTATAATAACTATAGCAGATGAACAAACCAGTCAATGTTGTACATCCTTTAATGAAACAAAATGAAATGTGTTTTAAGATCGAGGCGGTGTTTCTTTGCAGATTAAAGATAGATTAAAAGACAATGTATGGAACAAGAGGCCTGAGAGAGAAGCAGCTATATTTTTTGCTGCAGGATCGTTTTGTGTGTATAAGAACAGATCCCCATGCTCACAGCATGATGTTCCTACCTTTACTTAGGAATTTATCCTCTATTTGCCTTTTTACTTGCATTTCACATAGATCTCCAATTACAGTGGATTGGAGGCAGAGCAGATGTGGGTACTGATAGGGTAAAGCTAACTATGTCCTGCGGCCCCAGTTTGCAATCTTGACAGGGAATATTTTCAGCATGAACTGTGGTGTGAGGTTGGATCTAATGGACACGAGGAAATTAATGTTGCAATGAAAAGTGCTCTCTGTTGGGCCCTATATTGAATTAGAGAATAGCAGAGTAGTGTCTGAGCTGCCCCCGTGAGGAGTGCTCAGTAGAGATGGAGGGAGGATTTTGTTTTGGAGCCAGGGTTAAATCTTAATGAACATGGACAACAAACATCCAAACACTGCAGGAGGAAACAGCTCTTTCCATGGTCTGTTAACAGGAAGGAAAATAAGGCTTCAGATTTACTTTTACTGCTAAATGTAAAGGTCAGAATGTATTATTAATTCAAGCAATCATGTGCTTTATCTTATATAAATTTGTCGAATTTCAGGGCTGTATCCTAGTTGTCTTATTCTTAATGTGGATGTTTTGACATGGGCATTATAATGTTTCCCATAGAATAAATTGGTTTATTTGAAATGTATCTAAACTTTCTTTTCAGTAATTTCCAAATGAAATCAAATCTTGTTTTTTACTTATTGCCTTGTGGTTTAATTCAAGCCAACTCACTGGAGAGTTCACTACCTAAATATGGTTTGTTCACACCTAATAAAACACTGTTTCATTGAACTAGTGTTGTGTGTGTTGATTTTCCAGGCCTCAATGCCTGCTGTAGCCTCTTTGGCAGCTTTGTTTGGGAAATAAATTGAGATACATAAAAAATAAGCAAGAGATTAATGGTTTTTCAGCTTATACCTCACTAACAAAATGTTTGATGTGATACTCGTTTAATTTGATTTTGTAGCAATGTAAAACCGCAAAGTCATACCATTGGTCTTGACCACTGTGTGCCAGAACCATATCTAGGTGAAAGTGTGCTGGTTGAAAAAAAGGACTTTAGATAATTGCTCTGGCAGTGAAAAGGGGAATTGTTGATCATTCAGTTGTTTGCACCAGTGCCTGACATGCGAAGACATTTGATTCTAAGCATTCTGGATGTCTTCTGGATGCTTATATATAAATATATATATATATATATATATATATATATATATATATATATATATATACACACATATATACATATACACACACACACACACACATATATATATATATATATATATATATATACACACACACACACACACACACATATATATATATATATATATATATATATATATATATATATATACGCACACACACAATCACAAATTTCACAAAAAAATTCACACACATGAGGATCAGATTGTAATGATGTCAGAATTTTATTGGAGTTGATTAATGTATAAAATTAATCAATCAAAATCAGCACCCTAAATATAACCAAGAAAGGTATGTTAAAGACAACCTAACAGCAGTCTAAATCAATCAAACAATAAATTGATGCTGATTAATTGACAGGAAAAACTGCTAGTGTTTGCTACATTTGTGTTGTATACGTATATGTAACTGTCTGCCTTTCAATGTGCCCTGCTTGCCTCAGTCAGAGAGAAAGGAGCTCCAAAAACCATGGGCTATCCTGGGATTGGCACAGACTGTTGTGGCAAGCTGAAAGAGCCGGTTGGTGGCTTGCAGGGGGACTCTATTGCTGACTCAATTGACTTATCGGGCAAGAACAAGAAGCGTCGCAATCGCACCACTTTCAGCACGTTTCAGCTGGAGGAGCTGGAAAAAGTGTTTCAGAAGACTCACTACCCGGATGTGTACGCCCGGGAACAGCTGGCGCTGAGGACCGAGCTCACCGAGGCGCGGGTTCAGGTGTGTGTTAGGGCATCTACTTCATATTTTACACCTTCTCATTTTGTAAGTACGAGCAGAGGAGAGTTTGTCGCCTGAGTAAGACCTGTGAAAATTTCCTGTTATACTATATTTTTGTATTTGAAAGGTTTGGTTCCAGAATCGTAGAGCCAAGTGGAGGAAACGGGAACGCTATGGGAAGATCCAGGAGGTCCGCAACCACTTTGCTGCTACATATGATATCTCTCTTCTCCCTCGCCATGATACATACCAGGTAGGCCGCTGAGGATCTCACATGACATACATGTTGTAGTGGTAGAAGTACATTATTGATCCTGCTGCGAGAATGAGAGCTGTTACAAAACTGAACATGCTCAATCTGACCTTTGCTGATGCTGTGTTTTGAGTTGGTGTTCATAGTAAACTATGAAGCATTTTCATGCTCATTTCATCTAATTCCAAATGTGTCTTATCCCAACCCCCCCACCCCTCTCCCCCCAGATGCAGGGAAACCTGTGGCCAGGGGCGGCCTCAGGAGGAGGCGGTGGTTCAGGTGCCGGTTGCGTCCTAGGAGCCGATTCCATCCCCTCGTCCTGCATGAGTCCATACCCTCACCCCCACAGCAACCTGCAGGGCTTTATGGGCATGCCGGCATCCCCCAGCCACCCACACCACCACCACCACCACCCGTCTCACCATCCGGGCATCAACGGCCTCTACTCGCTCCACAGCTTCCCTGGAGGCCTCGGGTCCCCTTCCATCGAGGGTCCCGAGACCGAATACAAGCCGACGGGCCTGGTGGCATTGCGGATGAAAGCCAAAGAGCCGGGCAGTATCCTCTCCTGGCCTACATGACCACGACAGTGCCAGCTCCCCATTATGCACTGACTGAGCCAATGCATATTACATTCCTGACCCATGCACAGTCCCAGATGTACACACCCACCTCAGCATATGACTCAAATATTTCCTCTTTAACATTTATGTAAGCCAACTTGGAGACGTATTCAGGAGATCATGGAGTGGGAATTTCATGAACATTGAGGGCAACATGAGCTGCCTGCACGAAACCCAACATATTAATAGGAACTTTCTTGTTTCCAGTTTGATATCACAATGCTGAGACCAAAGAGGAAAAATTATTTAAGCATGTAAAAAATGTAATTATCATATTAATCTTTGTTTTATGTCTGTTGTGCTTTATAGTGTGACCAGTAATAAAGGCCTCCATCTAAATCATCTGTCTTATTCAGTAGGAAAGTATTTTTGGGAAAAGAGGTTAAGAAAATGGAACAAAAACAATCTCAGCCGGAATTATTTTAGCCTTGACATGACTCTTTTAGAAAACGATAACCAAGAGAGCTAACCAAAGTCTGTGTCACATTTTTAACTGGGAATGTGGTTGTGAGGCAAAAATGCTTCGCAGACTGTGGTTGCCATAAACACAAAGATTTCTGCTGTGCAGGAAGTGAGCTTCTTTGTGTTCAGGAGGTGCACAGAGAGACCGTACATGTGCAGCCCACTTGGCTTGACTTCAAGAGGCCTTCAGGTTGCACCTCATGTATCAGGAACAAGTGGCAGGTTCATTAATGAAAAGCTAACTGAGCGACCACACTTCACTATTGATGATAAAGTAGAGAGCCTCCCACAGACGGCTGGCTTCGTGTCGAGGCAGGCATTTCTCATTCACATCTGGCATCAGTGGTAAACCCGACCAAGTGAGTAATGAGTTAGAGTTTAATAGAAGAAATTGGGGTTACCATGGCCCAGAGCGTATTTTGTTTAGTAGGCCTAATATCATTCACTGAGGCCAGGTCATCTGCTTTCTGCTTTCATTTATAAATACTTATGTATTCGTGTGCTGTCTTTAAAGAGAAATATGACATTTCTGTGTCATACATAGTCTCACATGTATTCTGAATGCATTCCTAATAATTATTTTCAGGAAATCTCCTTGTTGTGCTTTACCCCAAACAATTTACTTTATTGTCAAGGAAACACTGAATTGCATGGTACCATCCCATCTGGTGTAAGTTACTAAATACCAACATATTCATGTCAGATGTGCACACATTTCAATCCGTGTGAGATTGAGAATGCAACTTGAATTGAGAAAAAAGAGTTCCACTGGTGGACAAAGCTCTCCCAAGCTCCACTTACTCCCCAGGAGTGTACATGGCTTACGGGGGAATATATTGGCTCTCCTTTCCCTTTGGTTGCTTCACCATCATGACAGCCATGCTGGGGCGGATTAGCTGCCATTCCCTTAGTCTGTGTCGGGGTTTTGTGTGAGCCACTAACATGTGGTTCCAATAGAAGTATGCACAAACCCATCAGAAACACTTTCCACACCCACAGCTTCAAATTCCAGCCAGGCCCTGGGAGATGGCAGCCCTTACTGCAGTTACATAGTCCCCCTGATTAAATCCCAGATTAAGTGGAGAAGATAAGAAGACCTGTCAGTAGGGATAAGGGATTGAGGAGATGGCCATCTTTAGGAAAGCTAAAGAAATAGCAGATGGTGGATCAGTGCTCAATTTTTATGTTTATTTTTAGATAGGGAGTAGGTTAATCAAATCTGTCTGTATGTAAACAAAAGAGGAAACTCTGCGGCTCAGTGAATTTGATATGTTAACTTTTGAACACTGTCAGGACAGTTGTAATAGAGTACTTCATAGTATTAAAATTGCAGTGTGGTTTATTCAACTCAAAAAAGAAGCAAAAATAATGACCTCATCTTGCAATAGGGGGTTATAAGTTTTTATTGTCATTAAAATTATAGTGGTGTGGTGTAAGCTTTGATCTGCATTGACTCGGTATATCAGGCTACAAAGGCCCTATGTGATTTGTCAGAAATAAATGAAAACTGTTGAGTTAAGACAGCACAATGCTGGGGGCAGTTATTAACTAAGCATCACTCTGTGTGTCAGGGTCACTGGGTGAAGACTGTCACTAGATCCTGGAAATTACTTTACCCTCAGCCTCATTAATGGACTAAAAATATGATTTAATGCTCATTAAAATGGGTAAAGCTGCCTGCTGGCCACTGTTCTGAGCTTTGATCTTGACAAGATTTATCTTAGCCTTGCAGTGCAGCTATTGTGACCCAACAGATCCTTGTATTTGAAGTAGTTGAACAGCACTAACATGTCCCACTAAGATAAACAATGTGGAAGCTCAGTGTGGCCAGCAAAGCCAAGCAGTGGAGTGAGGCAAATTCAGCACAGTCTGTCATGAAGTATTTGGCTGCTTCCAGGCGGTTATCAGTGCAACTTCATTTAGCAGTTCATCATCTACAGAAAAAAGACCCTTAGGATTGAGTGCAACGCTGAGTTGGCTGTTTGCATTTTACTGTACAGTGTGCACACAAAGTTTTTACAAATATCAAGGAGTGCAAAAGGTGGTTGATGGAACAGCAACGTCAGCAAATTGTTATTTTATCTTAGCTTTGTTCAAGCCAGAGGTTGACTTGGAAAACAGGAAGAAAATAACTCCAAAAAGGAAACTCTTGTTTCTATAACTTATTAAAGGGCATTAACAAATATAGTGGCCAAAAATCTGTCCAATTAACCTCTATTATTTTACTAGGCTTTTAACTACTTATTAGATTTAAAGGGTGTTATTTGCATTGTTTTTATCTTTACAAAAGTTCAGCAATTATGACTGAAGTTGGTCTACAGTATAAGAAGAAATATTATAATAAGTTTATTAGCAGCGTGCTTTGTTCACATACCCAGAGAGAAAGGCCTTGTGGATATCCAAGGTCATTTCTAAGGATTAGTTAGAAGCTTATGAGCTACTGTACCTCTTGAGCTACTGTTCAAATACTGCCACCTTGTGGTATTAGGTCGACTTGTGTTATTGCGATGAGAGGGTTTCTCCGTCCCTCCTCACACCATCGCTCTGTTTCCAATCCAGTAAAACTCTACATTAATTTTATTAACCAGTCATGACTCTGGTCATTTCACATGTTTAGTGTGTGTACAGTCCATCGTTATAAAGCCATTTGTCTGGAGATGGACAAACGTAACAGATCACAGTTGATGCATCCACATACCTCTGAGCTAAATCGTAAATCTCTGAATGAATACTGTATTTTGTGTCGTATGTCAGCTATTTTGTCCACCTCGTTTACTTGGTAACAGTATGTGAAAAACATGTAAGTTAACGTTTTATTCAAACGTCTCAGCGAATGATTGACATGCACTTTAAAGTTTTCCACCCACTTTTCAACCAACCAGGACGAAGGGGCGGGCTTTCACGCTAATCTTTACAAAATGGCGACTGTTGTTGTTTTGCCGCAGGGTCAGTGAATAAATCCGCTTTTCATTTCATTAAATTTCTGCACTAATTTGCAGAAATAGCACCAGGAAAAACCCAGGCGCCCCAAGGGTCGGCTCCGTGTGGACTGAAATGAAAGGTAAAGAGCGGTCGCCGATTAAAAAACGCTCCCGGGCCTTGGACGATATTCGAGACAGGGGAGGATGCCACCCGACCAGCAAGAAAATGGGGGCTCTCTCCGTTTCCAGTGGGAGTAATAATGGAAATAGCTCGACCAAAAGCGACGGCGGCTCGACGCGACGGAGTCTACTTGGTGAAAAAAGAGACAGAGATTTCGACAGCCATAGCCGAACTGGAAATAATCACAGTTGTCAGTCCGCTGCCGCTAGCTCCGTCGGTAAAAACCACAACCTGAGCCTGACGCTGGACTTAGCCTCACCGAGGACCACTTCACGAGGGGAGCAGCGGGTCCAGCCGCCCAGCGCCGAGAGTGAGTACAAAACCCTCAAAATAAGCGATCTCGGCACCCAGCTGAGCGACGAAGACATAGAGGACGGACTCTTTCATGAATTCAAAAAATTTGGGGATGTGAGCGTTAAGATAAGCCGTAGCAACGACGAGCGGATAGCGTTTGTGAATTTCAGGAAGCCGGAGGACGCCAGAGCTGCTAAACACGCCAGGGGACGGTTGGTGCTGTACGACCGGCCGCTGAAAATTGAGGCGGTGTACATAAACAGGAGGAGAAGCCGCTCCCCTGTGGAGAGAGACTTGTATGGTGCGGCTCAAAGCCATAGACATTTGCAGAGACCCCTCTCGCCCACGGGGCTTGGATACAGAGACTACCGGCTGCAGCAGCTGGCCCTGGGACGGCTCCCCCCTCCCCCGCCGCCACCTTTGCCTAGAGAACTGGAGCGGGACAGGGAGTTTGCCCTGTTTGAAGCCAGGGCACGTCCAGCTTTCATCGCAGAGCGGGCAGCATTTCGCGAGGAGGATTTTATATCCCCAGAAGATGACCAAAGAGCCAATAGGACGTTGTTTTTAGGCAACCTGGACATAACTGTTACGGAGGCCGACCTGAGGAGAGCCTTTGACAGGTTTGGGGTCATTACAGAAGTGGACATTAAAAGACCTACACGGGGACAAACCAGCACGTATGGATTTCTGAAATTTGAGAACCTTGACATGGCTCACCGTGCCAAGCTTAGCATGTCTGGCAAAATAGTGGGCCGCAACCCCATAAAGATAGGCTATGGGAAGGCAACTCCCACCACACGCCTGTGGGTGGGTGGACTTGGACCCTGGGTTCCTTTAGCTGCCCTGGCAAGAGAGTTTGATCGCTTTGGCACTATAAGGACCATAGACTACAGAAAAGGGGATACATGGGCCTACATTCAGTATGAAAGTTTGGATGCTGCACAGGCAGCATGCACACACATGAGGGGCTTCCCACTGGGAGGTCCAGAGAGAAGACTTAGAGTGGACTTTGCAGACACTGAGCATCGTTACCAGCAGCAGTTCCTGCAGCCTCTCCCAATTCCACCGTTTGACATGGTGGCGGAGTCATTTGTCCACCGTGCCACACCTGAACCGCTGAGGGTCAGGGAACGGACTCCACCGCCACTTCACTTCAGGGAGAGAGAACTCTTTCCTGGAACCGAGTGGCCCAACCCAGCCATTCGTGAACGGGTACGTGCCTCGCCCTTCGAGTCTCTGGAGCACTTGGAACGTGAGCGGCGGGCACGAGAGCCCTGGTCTTTGGAGCGAGAGCTGCAGGGACGAGAACCTGTACGCAAGCGGCGTGTAATGGAGGACGGGCGTCATATAGACCACTCCCCTGATAGCACTGAGAGGACAGTTAGGCGTAGGCGTGCTTCTCCAGATGGCAGTCCTGGAGGTAGCAGCAGAGATGGAGGTCGTTTCAGTGACTCAGAGCGCCCCATGCGGGGCGAGAGACCCTCCCCAGCACGAGAACGCCACAGTAGCTTGGAAAGAGGCGGGGTTGAACGGAGACTCAAAAGCCAGAGTCTCTCTGACAAGGGCCCTTCAGGCAGCGGTGTTTCAGCACTTGGAGAACGTAAGCGTAAAGCAGGCGACGGTGGCAAAGGGCCGGCCAAGAGAGAGCGCTTGGAGAGCAGCTCCAAGGGAGGCCAGCTGTCCAAGCCGGACGGCACCAGACTCAGTTTGGCCTGGCACGGTATGCTGTTGCTGAAGAACAGCAACTTCCCAGCCAACATGCACCTTCTGGAGGGCGACCACACTGTAGCCAGTGACCTGCTTGTTGACGGCACAACAGGGAGGCAGGTGAGCGAGCTAAAGATCACCCAGCGTCTCCGACTGGACCAGCCCAAGCTTGACGAGGTGTCCCGGCGCATCAAGGTGGCGGGTCCCGATGGCTACGCCATCCTGCTGGCGGTTCCTGGAACCACAGAGGATACATCTTCATCTGACCCTGCAGCCTCAACCCAGCGGCCGCTTCGGAACCTGGTGTCCTACCTCAACCAAAAACAGGCAGCAGGAGTCATCAGCCTGCCCGTGGGAGGGAGCAGAGATAAAGACAACACAGGGGTTCTTCATGCTTTCCCTCCCTGTGATTTCTCCCAGCAGTTCCTGGATTCCTCTGCCAAAGCTCTGGCTAAAAGTGAAGAGGACTATCTGGTCATGATTGTGGTTCGTGGAGCATCTTAAAAAATCAGAACACACTAAGTTCAAGTCATGTAAAAAAAAATCTGCTGTATGTCAGTAACTATTGCATGCTGTGTGTTCTGCATTATGGGGTGCACTAGTATGGTTCTTGAGTGTTTGTATGTTGCCATGTAATCCACTAAAAGGACAAATATTGCCCTTTAACAAAACTAAAAGGGTGTGTGGTATTGAAATGATTTTTTGAAGGGTGTATGAATTGCTCACAGAGTCATAAACCTGCAGTAATTCATTCAGAATACTGTAAAACATCAGGAGCATTTGAGGAATAAATTTCAGTTTCATGTAGAAGTCAGAGAAAAAATTTGGTTCATTTTCAGGTTTAAAAACTTAGCTATCCATATACACCAGAAGAAAAGGTACAGAACATTTGGAAATATAAAGAGTGGACACAATAACACCTCCACTACAATAAGACCACAAACACTGACCTCACAAATTATTATTGCATTAAGTCCACATCTCCCAGAAACAGTGTTAACAAAAGCTGAAAACTACAAGCTAAACAAAGGTCATGTTTGTTCCTGGGCTACTGTACTGTAATGCCTCAGGTTGTACAGGTGATGTTGTGTCTACCTCCTAAACAGGTATGTACATGATGGGAATCAGAAGACAACATTTTTCAAAGCTTTGAATTACAGTGCAATAATATTTCTACTATAATCACTTTTTGATGGATGGATACAAAGGTGAACGTGACAGTTATGAGTTTATGGGTTTCAGTAAAGGTGCAGTGAATGATTTGATACTGCATTTGAAATGCTAATATTTTCAGAGGAATAACCCTGTTACCATTTTGACGGTCAAAACATGTTGCACAGCTCTACTCTGGTGCACCATGCTCCACTTACCAAAGGGGTTTTTGCTATCTTGCTCTCCATCAGGTAACCACCCTGATGGCAGCAAGATAGCTTGAAGAATGTGGTGAATGCAGAACAATGTGCACAGGAAGAGTTGTGCTATATGTTCTGCTTTAAACAGTCCTGTGTTGAAGCTCACGCAGGAAAGTATTTTGAAGGTCAGCAGGTAAAAACTCATATATTTCAGTTACCGTTGTCAACTGTGTTTTTTAATTAAGGTTCATGGTTTGGATTTGAGTGTATTTTTTATTGTGTTCCTCAGTATTGGAACACACAAATTTGCAAGATAGACAATGAACACAGCGTGTGTGTCCAGTCCACTGGTAAATCTAAATTGTCATGTCAACTCTGTGGAATGCTGAATACTAACAGATGTGAGAGTTTTGCCCCTGGGAACAACCCATAACACAATATGCATAGCATAGTAAAGCAAATACTAACATGTTTCTCATATTTTTTACTTCATACTTTATTTTGTGCATCCCTACCTTTAGAAATGGTTGTGTAATGTGATCTCTGAAAAAAAACTACAGTAGTAATGGATAAAAAGCTTAGAGAAGTTTGTGTTGATATTTGACAGTCTGTTTCATTTATTGCTCTGAAACCAGTAGGTCCTCCATGAATAATAATAATAATATTCTGTATGATTAAAATGTTGGTACAAAGTAACAAAAACCTGCTATTTGTCAGTAAGTAGGTCTGTGTAATTTTAAAGTTTTAGCAGCACCATAACCGTTAATGTTAATTTAAATCTTAGAGCTCAGAATTTGATAGTATTTTACTCATGACTGCCAACATGTTCCAAAGGCCTACTTAACATATTTTCTTTTGCCATTGTATGTTTGTCATGCAATAGTAATCCACCCCGAATTATAATTTGCTGAGTGTGGTTTGATATGTATTGAAAACATTCTTATGTGGGAAAAGTTGTTATGTGTCAACATCACACCCACTGCAACGTTGGACTCCCGAGGAGACGAGTGCAGAGCTGAAAACCTCTGCAGAGAAGGCAACCTAGTGTTTGTGAGTCCTCACTGACGAGGCAGCTTTTAAGTTGTGTAGCCCATCTGCACCTGTGATGACTTCTGTTTTAAATGGAAAATTGAGCAATGTACACTTTGATGTCATGGGAAAGGAAAATCCATAGAGCCCATGCGAAGCTGTTCACATACCTGAGAGTGCGTTTGGGCACTAAATGTGACCGATTATCAATAAATTGTTCATTTGAAGGGAAACATGTTTCTTCGATGGAAGTGAATTGAAGAAACAAGCTGCCATGCCTTATTGTGTTTTCGAAGGAATTGTCACTTGAAATCTTGTTTCTGCACACGAAAAGGGAGACGATTTGCAGTTTGTTTAGCCACCAGCGAAGAGAGACCCCTGTTTCGTGTGAGGATCGCTGTTTGCTTACAGGCCTGCTCTGAGCTCCTAAGTTGCCCATCATAAATTACTCCCTCCCTCATGATCCCCTATTATACCCTCAACTGTTCCTGTTGGCATGTGAACACCAGATCAGGATCGAGGAGCCTCCGCTTCCCTTGTTTACAGCCAGAGTCCAGTTTGCAGTGTGAAACAGTGGCAGATGCAGACAGCGGTGCAGTTCGGGAGGCGAGGGCCCGGAGCAAACAGCAGCACGTGCCAGTTTCCTGTTGTTTTCCCTGCTCGTTACGCTAAAGGTTTCATGTGCGTTGTTCCTGGTTCTGAGTAGGAGCTGAGGAAGTCCCATCACCTGCCGTCACACACTCCGCTCGGGAGATTGTGGGTGACACTGCTCTGAAATTTCCATAGCATCTACAGCTGTCTCACTGCAGAGGCCAAGCTGAACTGCTGGGCTGATTTGTCTTTATTATACTTTGCCCAGTTATGATTTGATTTGACTTAATGTTTGGCTCAGGGAAGAGGATTTGGCCCCAACCTCAGCTAGGAATATTGTTTGCCCCCATCTTTGTGCTCTCCTCTGATTGAACCCTCTCCGAGGAGATGAGTGAAGGAGTGTGTTTTGCTGTACTGAAGCTTTATTTCGTTGTCGTCTGAGGGTCTGCTGCAGCTTGGAAAAGAAACAAGAACAGGCCAGATTGTTTACCCTTTTTGACGCCGCTGGAAGGAATCCACACTGCGGACCCCACCCCTCCCCTAAATTCTTCTAGGAGACCTTTTTATTTTGCCTATGTCCCTTTTATAAGTTTACACAGGAAAAGGGTGTTCTCCATTTCCTCCTACCATCCATTTTAGTCATATTAGTGTGAAAAATGCTGTGTTCTGTGCTGAGAAGGACGCCCTTGCTTCACTAGAGAAACATTGCCATCTTGAGGACCATGGAGCGCCTGCTTTCCTCTCTCACAGTCAGCTACCTGATACATCACACTCACGCACACCAGACACCCAGGACAGAGCTGGTATCACTGTACGACTGCTGTACAGAACGGCACGATGGTGAGTAAGAGATCAAGTGCTGCTTGCCAGGTCTGTATCGGTGGCTTAGGCAGCAGTGGTAAGTACAAAATGTTAACACCACGTTTTACAATAACAAATGCGAAATGGCACACACTGGTTTCAATCCAAAGTCGTTACTGAGGTCATTTCTACTGATGGCAATTGGCACAAGTCCCAGACCCTGGTGTGAGGTAATAGGGCCATTTACTGCCCACAATAACATATTGCATATAGTACTGTTTTGATCACCAGCTACATAAAATATGATAGATGTAGTCCAACAGTGAACTCCTACATTTGATAATATACTCATGCAGAGGCCTTAGTTAAAATGATATTGTTCATGTACGTTATAAAATTGCTGTTCTGTAAAAGGTTGAAGTGCTTAGAGAGAACAGACTAAATTTGGTGGGTTTTTACAGCAAGACTACTGTAGCAGTTGAACCCTCTGTCTAGATTAGATACATATATGCTTATTTGGTTATTTTTGCAGCTTCATTACAGATGTAAATGTAATTCCCACCTTCCACTTTGATGAAAATTTATTATGTCAGTGACGGGGAAAAAAAGAGCCAGAAACTAGAGGCAAGGTTAACATGATGTGGTCTGTGAGGAAATTGTGGTGTAGATTCACTTTTAAAGGCTTAATTATTGCGCAACAAACAGCCTCAAGCCAGTTTATTATCTTTTAATACTCACAGTTATTTATGTGGAACATCACTGGAAAGCTGCCCCTGGTCAGAGATAATTATTGATCATTCTAAAAGAAACCTTTCTGATTATTTCTTGCTAAAGACTAAAGTTTTAGCATCAGCAGTCAGGGAATTGTAATTTAAAGGAATTATGATAACAATAAAATGGCTTCAGGTATGAAATAGTCTTTTGCATCAGGAGACTACAGGCCACAGATGATAACCTTCAGTTAATGAATTAGAGAACATTAATG
>BRZM01005115.1:14203-37032 GCA_033238685.1 Lates japonicus
CATATTTCAGCGTAACGGGAACTATGAATGTGTCTAGGGCAGTTACCATAAACCTTCCCTCCTCCTGATTCCTGGTTATACTACTTTATCCAACTAAGCTATAAAAGAATTGATTTTATTTATTAATTGCTTGATCCTCCTGTTGTTTATCTAGATCCAGACCATCTATCTGGTGATTACCGTCGTTTATTATGAGGAATTATTCCCAATAAGTTCTAATTTGTAAATAAAGCTTATCAACTCCATCAGCTGGTTTTGCCTCAGTATTCATGCACTGTTTAATTCTGAATACATGAAACAGTGGCTAGTGTTCTGAGTATTAAAAAGGTCTTAAATAAGTTCCCAGTTTAGAGTAGTTTTACACAACATACAATGTCGTTGAGTGACAGGAGTAGTCAGCTTGATTGCACTATAAGACAACCTATTTGTAGGTTCAGATTCTTCAGTGGTCAGTGGTTCAGGTTAAATGACCAGCTTGATTAAAATCAGTATGTCCTGAATAAAACAGTTTCAGGTTGCACCGTCGCTCTGTGGCTGCCCAGGACGTGGAGAGCGCTGTTTACCAGCTTGTTTCTCTGATTACTGAAGATCCAGACGCCTGACGACTGAAATCCTTTCTATCTGTTTAAGATTAGAGTTAAACTTTATTTTTTAAACAGACTGACGAAATAGAGAGAAAGTAGTCACAAGATGTTTAAATGTCCGATCGACAGCCACCGCTGATGAAACCCTGCACAAGTATTACCTTCAATAGTTCTATTTGCAGCAAATGACAAACTGCCCAGTTTTAGCTTGAATTGAGAATTTTCTGCTTTTTCCTCATTGTAAACTACTTCGCCTACAGGTGGATATATATTCTGGGAAATGTAGAAACTAACACATCAGTTTCTCCGCCTCCTCCATCCTTGAAAAAGAAAAGTCGCTAGGTTTTGTATGGACTGGTAAACACAGTGAATATGGAACACATCCCAACGCTTATCGCTGAGCCCGGAGGGAGGTCGTTTGATGTCGGTCCCATCTCTCTGCCTCTGTTGTCCCATGACGACCACTCGTCACTCTGACAGATGGTTTATTCCAGCTCGAGCCAGACTGTTAGCAGCGCTATCAGCACTGATGGATGCTTTTCCTCCCAAGCAGAACAGATGTATCTTACCCTTTTTTACATAAAAAGATGGAGGAAATGTAATAATCAATACGCCAGATCCTGAGGCTGCGCTCTGCAAGATTTGTGCATCTCAAGATTTTATGGTAAAGGTTCCCTGAATTAGAGGAACTTTTATGATTGTTCTCTGGAAATCCTACTCCTGTAAACAAAACTAAATTGACATCATTTCTAATTCTTCCTTTGCCATACATAGTGTGGTTATACACAATACACAGACAATACCCAAGCCACTCAGAGATCATAGCCTTTTGGTAGTGAGGGCTTCCCTCATTCAGACATCCTTCCTGACAAATGTGTCTCATTACTACAGTACGTCTTTGATGTGGTGTGCGCATGCACAAGTGTGGCTCGGTATTAATGTTATGTGTCTCAGCAGAGTTGTGGCATCACAGTGTGTGAGGTCTACTTGTGCATTAGACCACCAGTGGCACCACAGTTCTAAACCTATTGCGAAAGCAACAGAGGCCTTTGCTCATTTCTAAATCCACCTAATTCAGCTGTGATTAACTTGTATGGCAGCTCTTTGTGTGCGTGGTAAGTGTGTGTTCATAAGTGTTTCCTTTAGTTGTGTAGTGATGGAGTTATGCTATGTCTGGCATCTTCTTTCCTAAAGCACCAACTTGACGTAAAGAAGGAAAAGTTGCTGAGGTGTGGTTTTCCTACTTGTTTTGACAGGAAGGTGTGTTAAATATCCCAAATGTAGGGAATTTCACGCATCAGGATCCACAAGCAAAATTTGGTCCCCGAGCGTGAAGGTGGAGCGATGAGAGCAGCGCCACGTGTCGGATTCAGGTGCCAAAACCACTTCACTGCAGGACTGCAGCCTGAATTCATACTAAACCTAGAAGAACCGTAATGTTGCCTTGCCAGGTTTGGCTCAAACAGCTAATTGTGTGTCTGTGTACCCTGTAGTGCACCTGGTCTGCTAAAGAGGAATGTAGTGGCTGACTGCGAGCCAGGGTCTTGGCTTCTTAGCTGACCCACATGGAGAGATATCTCAGGCTGCCAAACCCAACAGCAGCAGCACACTAAAGGAGTAGTTTGACATTTTGGGAAGTTCCCTGTTGAGTTATGTCTGCATTATCAGACATGAAGGTTAGCCAGCTTAGCTTAGGAAAGGGAAACAAGGGAAACAGCGAGCCTGGCTAACTACAACTGCTAAGTCCAACTCATCTTTATGGTGTGTTTTAGTCGCACTCCAGAAGTTTCAACTGAACACCCTGGAAGTTGGAAAACCCCCAACCTCCTGACATTTCCTCCCTTTTTAAATTTTTGTCTTTTGGTCCTGGTTAGTTCATAATGTCTGTGTGAGAGCTCATGCATTCATATTCGGTTGGATGAAGTTGAAGGTTAACCACCAACATAAGAGGAAGAGGTTTGTTAATCAAGTGTGATTAAACATTGACGCTGTAAGCTACTGAATGTCAGAGGATTAAGCAGTACTGAAACAAATGTTAAAACATGTTAGAATTTGTTTGTGGCGCCTTTTCTCAATTTATTTTAATAGTCTTAAATAATAAAACTTAACAAAGACCCTTTTATTTTGTAAATTAAGCTGAAATTAAGGTTGTTTACTGGCACTCTGAGCTAAAACCGAGCTGATCCATCTATAATGTGGATAAAGAGTCGACTTGGAAAATGAATGGGAGTTTATTGTGATCATTCCATTTTAAATGAATGGACACACTTCAATGTCCAAGACGCCTAAAAGTATAAGTGAGCCTGTTGTTTACTGGTTTGATCTATATTCATGCTTCTCAGACTTTTATTAAAACATGTTGATTTGTCCCAGATGGATATTTCCGTTTTGCTCCTTTTCTTATTATTTCTGTCATCAGGCCCTGAAGCCGATCCTCAGCTGATAATAACTCCTCTGTAGCTTACATTTAGTCTATTGGCTGTAATGTCTTGATCCAAGCGATATGCTCATTGAGGGAGTGACATCAAAGAGTCTGAAGAGCAGGGAAGACATTAGAGAGGCATGGTTTCTGTAAGAGCTTGACCCACCGCAGGCGTTGGGCTTTATTGTCCATCAGTCACAGATTTGGTAATAACAGGAATCATCCAATTGACGCGGGCATGCTTCATTGGCGTGAGGGAGGGACCAATAAAAGGCCATTACGATAAGACTGGGGACGCCTCCCTCAGGTGGTGTGGTATCAAAACTCAATTAGGCTTATCAGTGGAGACTGAATCATCGTCTGCCGTACATCTGGGCCAGTCTGTACAGCCTCTGTCTTATCTGATACGCCAGGAAATGAGCAAGAATAGAAAGCAAGTGGTCTGGGTCATTATCAAAGTGCTACGACATTACCACTTTACTGAGTAATATTTGTCTTTGTGATAAAGAAAAGCACACCTGTTTGACTCAAGGCTTAGCTGAGTTTCTAAAATGACAAACCAGCATGTTGTAAAGTATTGACTCAAACTTTCAGCTATAATTCTAGGAAAAAGCTAGTAACAGAGCTATAAAAAAATGATAGAATGATAAAACAGTTCTTGATACAGGGTAATAATGGGACAATATGAAAATTTCATGTCAAAATAAATGATAAATAATATTAATGCTTATAATCATGAAAAATATTCTTTTTAAACTCCTTTTATGGCCAGGCTAAAATTAATGTTACGTTGACGTTAAAGGTAAAATTGCAGTAAACGTACGGTGAGTTTATGATAGCTAACGCTACTCCGCTAACATCGCACCAAAACAGCATCATAACGTATCAACATTAAGATAAACGTCAACGTTAGTATAATCCAAACCAGACCTCGAAATAACACATATAGACTGTATGTTGGCTAGACAGGGTACAGATCTTTTAGTTTCTTTTGGTTTGTAAAGAATAGAGACCATATTTATTATCAGCAACACAATGGTGAATCTAATCATTTCTAGTCACGTATCATCTGATATCCGCTGCATCCCAGGTGTTGGTTCCCAAGGTCCCGACAGTAAAAACTCCACTGGGTATCTCATCCTATATCTGCCTGAAGGCGACTGTGACTCTCCTGTGTGTGTCATGTTGCTGTAGAGTCTCACATGGTGCTGGCAGGTGAAACACAGCTATAGATAGACAGGGCGAGGTAGAGGAATCCAGAGATCACTGTCAGAGCAAAAGGCAAAAGGTGGCATGTGTGGACGCTTGCAGGAAACAGTCTGTCATTTCTGGGCCTCGTGAGGTGACTGTACGCGTGACTAAAACTCAACGTTAAAATGGATCGACTTCCTGATTTTAGCTAAGTAATTACTCCATAATAGATCACACCATGGGCCCCTTTGATCCCATAACCGGTGTGTGTGATGTCCTTGGGCAGTGTTACATCAGGGTCGAAGTGCATCTTACAAGCAGATCAGGCGACACAATACATTAGTGCAAATCCTGCTGGTTCAAGTATCACCCAGCAGCAGGAGGGAGAGGGAGGTGGGGGAGTTGATGGGAAATGGGAGAGAGTGAAATGAAGAAGGAAAAAAGAGGAAAAACCGCCATTGACTTTGAAATCTCTGAATTTCGGGCCAAAACATGCCGCTATGCCTTAGTTTATTTTGGCTGCCGAGGTGATCTCACACCCATTGAAAACAACAATACTGTTCTTTTCTTGAAAAGGCTCGAGACTGACATCACAAAGAATAAGGAAGCACATCTCCCGCGTGCTGGTGTTTTTCTGTCCTTTCATCTGCTGCCCTCCTCCACGCTGTGTGAATGTGGGAACAGATGCCTCTCTCTGTGTCGCAGATGGAGGATTGTTTCCGGTTTAATGAAGGAGCTGGAGGCTTATCCCGGTTACCTTGGTCATTGATATGCCTGAGGCGCCCACTGGCAGCACACCGCCACTGGAAGGACAGACCAAAGGCTGGGTGGGTGTCTTGACAGAGTGCCTTTCAGCCAATGACAATTGTGGTGTTGTGGTGGAGGGGGGGACTGAAAGTTTTGGGGACCTCCGGTGGTTGAGATAGTGAGGGATAAACAAGCATCAAGCCGGCGAGGCCAAGGTGTGGGAAGGAGAGCCGCAGGACAGGAAACAAGCTCAAAGTTTTATTTCACTGACAACTTTACATCTGCAAATGTCCAAAATCCACGATGGTCGATCAGTCCATTTTGAGCTGAAGTTATCAGTCAGTACTTACTCAATTAGTCAATAACAGGAATTAATTGGCAGCAATTTTCATATATTGGATTATTTTAGCTATTTTAACTTCTGCCATCCCAAAAGCTAAGGCATTTATGGTCTCTATAATGGAAGTTTTTAGCTGCAGACTAAATTGATTAGCTGATTGATTAATTGCATCATCGTTTTACACTCTTTTGTTAGAATTAACTTCCGTGATTATAAACTGAATAGCTTTGAAGTTTTGGACTGTTGTTCAAACAAAATGCATATTTTTAGACACGTTTCACCTTTTCTGACCTTTTCAGAGGCCAAAGATGAACTGATTATCAGAAATGATCACTAGTTGCAGCCTTTGTCAGAGGATAAATAGGAAGTGTTGCAGCCAGGAAATGTCTTCAGGGCAGTAATAAAACTCCTCAGGCCAAATACATTGCCATTGCCTTGTTCTGTCTCTCAAACATAATGTTCCAATTAATTTCCTCTGGAGTTTAATCTGTTTGTTTTGTCCGATGATGATGTGTGTCAGCATGATTGAGGTTCAATATGAGCTCTGCAATTAAGAGGTTTTCATTAAACAAAGACGAGCTTTGCTTGGCTGTCGACCACCGACCATGAGCCCCATAGATAAAAACTTATCTGAACTGATATTGCTTGTTGAAATGCAAATGTTTTTGCCAATTGGATCCATCCAGTAGGAACTCCATTTAAGGGCGCCGCATTAAATTAAGTACTCGACGGCCGCAAGGCCATCACAAAAGGAAATATCATTTCCTCTCTGCTACTTCAAATCCATTTAGTTTGAAGGAAATTGGTTTTGCTTTTGATCCATCAGCCCGCTTAAGCATCAGGCAAACATGAGACCGAGAGGACAAAGCGAAGGAGCCAGTTTAATAAGTGGCTTAAATGGCCACAAATAACGTGGTTGACCGGCCATGAAGTTGATATTTTTTTCCTCTCTGATTTTGTTGCAGTCATAATGAATGAACTTTGTGTTTGTGCTGGAAATCAGAGCAGAGATAATGATTAGGACACCCACAACATCCATCTATTCAGCGAGCATTTGGCATAATTGTCACCAGTTTCCAGTGATGTTGGGTTTGATTTTTTTGTGGTTTTTCTCTCTGGAGCACGTAGCTACAGTTTGTGCTGTAGAGCCTATTAAGGCTTTGTTTATTAGCTAACAGGTGTGACAGTAACAGATTGTTTGTGGCAGTGATATTTCAGATAATGATAGTACTGTTATTACACCGAAAGAGAGAGAAGGGAACTTGACTATACTTTCATCTTCCTTGAGCATCTAGTGTCTTTTTTCCCAAAATTCAAGTAAGCTCTTTTTTTCTTTGTTCCGTACCTGATCAGCAGACAGTCATGACTGGATCGAATTTGGCCAGCAAATCAGAGCAGGCTCTGTCTTCAGTTGCTGTAAATCATCATGTAAGAGCTGATTTTCATGTTTGCTCGGGTTACGTAACCTCTGTTCTCTCCCTGTCTCTTTGCCAGTCTGCAGGCTTTGCACATTTTCTTCTGTTTGTACAGTAACAGAAACAACACATTCTTCCTCTCTCCCAGCCTCTGCAGGTTTTTTTTTTTTAAACAAGTCTAGACTGATAATGTTGTTTATTGATCTTCCGGTTTCATCTCGCCGTGGGAGTGTTATTCCTTTATCACACCTCAGATTTGGAACAGAGTTTAACTTGTTTTTCTTGACTGACTGGAACGGCCCATCCCATCCAGGCTTTGCTCCTGGGAGAATATAGTAAAGATGTGAGCATAACCCCTCTCCCTCCTCCCTCCCACAAATGATAGTAAACTCAGTGACAAAGTCCTCATCTTTTTTCCCTCCTCTCTCTCTTACTGAATAATCAATTGTTGGGACAGGTCTCTAGTCTGCTCTGGAAGACATCATGCAGTTTTGTAGAAAAGTTCAATCACACAGACAGAAATGTACCACATTTCTTCACCAGGAGGCCACAAAGGTCAGGAGCAGCCAGAGGAAACGTCAATTGATGTTTCGACCGTATTTGCCGTTAGGAAACTGAATTTGCAATTTTTGTCTGGATAACTTCCTTTGAAGTTTTCAAAGGAATATGTCATTTGTATTAACTATAGGGAAAAATCTATCAAATCTGCACATAGCAGGCGCAGCTCAACGTAAAATGTTCAATGTATTTACACACAAACAAACAAATCCATAATATTTTAGTAACAACTGAATAAGAGTTATCTTTTCTTTAAAGGGAAAACCCCTGTAATTAAATCAAATTATAAAATCCAACCCAGGAAACCTGTTGTGTTGCTCAACAATCAGTTAAAGTTGATGTAGTTGTGGTTTTATCAGATTGCTGGTAACTCAAGCAAACAGCCCCTGAGCTGGCGATTTCTGACATTTTAATTGTTGTTTGGCAGAAAACGTTGTGTTGATGGAGGACGGTCGCTCCCAAAGTAAAAAAGCCAGTCGAGAAAAACGTGTTTTCAGGGATTGTTTCAAACCACCAGAGTAGATCAGGCTCGGGGAAGTCGACAAAGTGTTACTGGAAAATATGAAAAAGAGTAGGTTTGAATGATCTATGCTGCATGTGACAACCAGCTCCGACTCTGATGAATCCATACATTAACGCCTGAATGAGTGTGATTCCTATAACGTGACTCCAGTAGTCAGTCCCAGCTCGCCTCAGCAGCAGCTCACTTTCATCTGAACGGTAGCGAGGAAATGAAGAGCCGGTAGTCACCATTTTACAGTTTTGGATTAGACACAGGATCACAGCTCCCCTGTGTCCATGTATGGGGTTTAAATGAGGAGCATGGATTTCAGTGATCCACAGTCAGGAGTTGACAGGGAGAACTCATTTAAAATAAATAAAGTTATGTTTTCATTAAGCTATACATCCACTTATGTGATTAAACTATCCAGTTTAAAGTCAGTTAAACAGAGCACAATAACAAAGATTTAAAATCACTACACTACTGTTGTGTCTGATACTTCAGCAGTACTTCACATGTAGTACCTACAGCATACTCACTGAGTAGTATGTGGTCAGTCTCAAATCAAACATGGCCGTAAAATAACAGAAATGACAACCAGAATATCCTCTGGTTGCTTTGCTAACTGACTTAAAATAAATGTTTTATTTTCTGGGTCCTTATTTATTTTGAGGCACAGCGCAGGTTTATTTTAAGGAGAGACAGAAGTGAAAAGGATTATGGGAAGAGTTGCTCACAGTAAAATGGCCGCCCTTGTTTGAAGCCCCTGTGCAGTCACAATCGAGAATCTCCTCCCTCCCCTCCTTCTTCTCTCTGTACAGACTACATTTAAAGGCAAAGGCAGAGAGGATTACCTTCAAACACACACTGTTACTATGCCAATCACTCGAGAACACACACACTCCTAATACTGGGAGGCCCCGGGCAGGCTTAGCCACCGGTTAACCCGTAAAATGAAGACCCCTCACAGGACTCAGATGGAAGTAATTATGAGGAGAACTCATGATGTCAACACAACTCAATCTGTGTGTGTCTGTGTGAGAGAGGGAGTAAATGAGGATGTTGTGGGATGCCCGTGCATGTCCCCAGTGTGATTTGTGGTCAGCTTTTCTTCTCAGTAAATGGTAGGTTTCATTTTAAAACAAAAAGGATTGTTCCTCTTTTCCTCGCACGACTCTGCTCTCGAGTGTGTAGACTTTTCTTTCAATGCGCTGCTGTTTAGTCATCAATCATTGCTTTGCTTTCAGTGGCCGAGAGTTCCTGTA
This sequence comes from Lates japonicus, assembly GCA_033238685.1. Classification (NCBI taxonomy): domain Eukaryota; kingdom Metazoa; phylum Chordata; class Actinopteri; family Centropomidae; genus Lates; species Lates japonicus. The sequence continues at coordinate 23,228 of BRZM01005115.1, forward strand.
GTTGAATTTGTTTATGGTTATTTTAATTGTTTCATCTGTTGCTTAATTGATTTATCATTTAGTTCGATAAAAAGTTGGGCTAAATAGAGAGAAAACTAGGAAACCTGTCCTTTTCAAGTCTCTAAAATCAAACTGGACGTCTTCAAAACCTCAAAATATTCACATTTAAGAAGCTGAAACCAGAGAATATTTATCATTTTTACTTTTTAAATCAGAAAACCAGCAAGTTTTTATAATTGAGAAGCTGGAATCAGAGGATATTTAACATTTTTGCTTTATTTCAACTAAAACGATGAACTGATGTTCAAAATTGCAGTTAAAACGTATGTTCTGTTAATTTACTAATCAATTAATTGACTCTAAATTGATTTAAATACTGCTTGGTAGTATTTAAAAGTAAATACATCATGGTATTTGTTTTTACACGTCTACGTCATAATTTTCTCTCAGTTCTGGCCTTTTAGCTGAATTATATTTTTAAACCACCACTTTTTAGAAACACAGAGCTCTTTGTAAACAACAAAAACAGACAGATAAAATGGTACAAACTGTATTTGTAGTGTTTTAATGGTTAAAAAAAGTCTAAATATCAGTGTGCATGAGAAACTTCTTCACAAAGACTTCTCTGGAGTTTAAGCTTTTCTCACCTCGTTTTACCTCCTCAGCCTTAATGCTGATTAATCGTATGTATGTAGTGTGCTGTAATGATAATTAGGCTGATGTGTGTGTGTGTGTGTGTGTGTGTGTGTGTGTGTGTGTGTGTGTGTGTGTGTGTGTTGAATGCATTCAGCAGCTCTGTGCTTTAATCCCATTTACGCTGCTTACTGAGCAAATGGTCAATGAAATTAAGTGTGCTAATGTGATTAAAGGAGGTTGATGTGTCTTCATTGTGTTAAGCTTCACAGTGATTAGAGCGACAGATGATGAGTGGGCAAGCCCCCTTTTTTATTTCACCATTTTCAGCATCAAATAATCTGTTAATAACTTTTATATAGATAGTTTGGTTCCTTAAAAATACTAAAGAATGGCCTGAAGCCACAGTGAGGTCTTTAAATGATGATAATGATTTATATTTTGTTTTAAAACTGCTGATTTAAGATATTCAGGTTTTCTCTGTCTTGTATCCTTGTAAACTGAATTTATTTTTATTTTTTCCTTTTTTTAGACATCAGTTTGGATGAGATGGATGATTTTGTAGACATTTTATAGACTCAACACTTGAGTTTAATAATATTTTGGACAGAACAAGACCTTTTGTTGACAGGAAATGATTCACCACAAAAATACATTAATTCATTTCTTAATTATCTTATTCTGAAAGGAAAAAACAAACCATTTTTGATGATTCACAGACGCACTGTTTGTATCTCGAGTCAAGAGAAAGACTAAGTCATTGTGACGCTTCTTAAACTGCTGTAGAGTTGTGTTTTACTCCATCAGACCTCTGATATACCCTTGAATATCAGGTGGAGACGAACTCCACAGTTGTCGCCACCTAATAAAGGCTTTTCTTTCCCAAACCTCTGTTTTTGCGGCATCAGGACGACAGGGACGGACCTGAACATGTGTTTAGTCACATTCTGTTTGTTATAAATTAAATTTACTGGAAGGTTTGGGCCTCGTTTGAATCCATGGTTACTGGCGACACAAATGAATCTGAATGACTCCCACATCGTTTACTTCTAATCCTAAAAACCAGCCTGAGAGGACGGACTGTTTCTGGTCGGTCTTGTTTAATATGTAGGTTTTAGTTGTGGCAGGAATTCCGGTCGTCTCGGACCGCTGTAAACACCAGGCAATTTGGAACCGGTAATAACTGTTTTTCTGCTTTTTGGATTGTATCTCTGAACAATTCATCCACGGTAGGCGACTCTTCGTCTTCTACCAACCACAGATCTGTGGTTTGGAGTAGAACAGGACAGGACCTTCATCCGGATGATGGCTGGTTACCTGCCATAATTGCCGGTGGAGCAGACGATCCTGCCAAAATCTGCTGTTTCCCAGCCTGAGTATGGTGCCTGGAAATGGAACTCGCAGCAGTGTTGATCGATCCATTGCTTGGGTCTTGATTGAAATATCTCAACAACTATCAGATGTATTGCCATGAAATTGTTTGCAGATATTCATGGTTCCCCGAGGAAGACTCTCGCTGACCTTTGGTGATCAGCTAACTTTTTTTTGAGTGAAATATCTTGATGATAATCGGATGGATTAGTGTGAAATTTGGTGCAGATATTCATGGTTCCCAGAGAAAGACTTCCTGTCATCTTGGTGATCCTCTGACTTTTCCTGTAGCACCATCAGCAGGTCAAATTTTGGTTCCATTAGCATTAGCTGTAAATGTTAGCACGTGTTACCCCTCTGACCCCTGGTCTGTCTCTGGTGTCCCAGCAGGTTAGGGAGACGGAGACATGGATGCCCATGAAGACCACACAGACGGACACCATGTCGACGCACCGTGATGACCTGGAGTCATCGGGAGACTCCCCGAACGGCTCCGACTTCGGCTTCACGGACGACGAAGACAAAGACGATGACGATAATGGATACTACACCGACACGCTGTACGATGATGAGGACGAGTACGAGGAGTCCTCTGGGTCTGGAGATGGAGGTCGGTCTCTACAGATACTTTTACTACATTTTAAATTCAGATATTTGATCTTGTACGTTTTGAATTGTTCTTAAAGTCAGTTTACATTAAATGAAAAATCTGCTTCTTTCCACAGCAACAACTGAGTCACCTGAGGAAGAGACCAAGACATCAGCTAAGGTGAGACAAAATTTAGAGATTGGATTTAAACCAAACATGTAGAATAATGGGAAAGATCCTGTTGATCAATTGCGGGATGGTGTTTTCAACTTCCCTTTCTTCATCCTCAGCCTGATGTGAACGACAACAAGATTCCAGAGGTGAACCCCCCGGTGCGACCAACCGTCAACGAGGTGGAAATTGTCCAGAACAGCAACGAGATCCCCCTGCAGAGGAACGAGGCGGAGCCCGGCGAGGAGTTCCCGTCCAACGTCCTCATGGCCCACGCCGGCGACGACAGCATCTTTAACAAGACGGAGGTCCTGGCAGGTCAGTACGCATCCTGGAGAGAGACGATTAAAAACAGTGTGCCGTCCTCCTTTAGTTTAGTCACGCTCTTTCAAACTATCACTAACTTTCGAAGAAGAAAGGCTTTTGTAGAAGAGCTCAGAGCTAAATGAAATGACCAGTTGGAAGCTTAGTGGTGGAACGTTGACGTCATGTGACCGTGGTGTAGTTGGTTTATAGCCTAACGTTAGCTTTTTTTACTTTACAGAGTTAGTTTGGGCTTCAAACATCAGAACAGTGGTGTTCATCTGTGAAGATTATCTGATCAACTAAACCTGGAAGGATCAGAAACTTTAGCTGCTCACACTTTATTTTCTGGAATAATCCAAAACCCAGTGAAAAAATCCCATTGGCTTTTTGTGGAGGGAACCAGGCTGATGCTAACTTCAGGGTTAGCATCATCCCTGCACCCCTCATCCTCCTCTCTTGTATTATAAAAGTCTAACGTCTGTCTCTGTCCATCTCTTCCAGCTCTGATCGCGGGCGGCGCCGTCGGCCTGATGTTCGCCATCCTCCTCATCCTCCTCCTCATCTACCGCATGAAGAAGAAGGACGAGGGCAGCTACGACCTGGGGAAGAAGCCCATCTACAAGAAGGCCCCCACCACAGAGATCTACGCATAAAACCCCTCCGACCTCCACCTCACACACACACAAACACACACCTCACTCCCCTTTAAAAACCCCAATCAGGGCCGGATCCTGGCCTCACAGTGCCTCATCATCATCATCATCATCATCATACCTCCTCCTCCTCACTTTTCTTCTGACTGTACAGCGGAGTGATGCTCAGTAGCGAATCAGGAGAGAAGCCCCCGACGACACAATCGATTGACTGACTCTTTCCTACCTGATGCATACTAATATTATTGGTGCTCTCTTAACCAATCAGAGGCTTTGTTGGTGCGCTTTGTCAAACAAACTTGGGAAAGGAGCGACAGGAGTGGACAATTTCAGCTGCGGTAGACCGTCATCTTTTTTCTTTTTTTGTCTCGTGTTTTGATTATTTTATTATTTGTCCCCATGTCAAGAGAAAAAAAACAACAGAACTTAAAAACCGAGGACTTCTTCTTCTTCTTTTCTTCCACCTTCCAGTTAAAAACACTAACACTGTGCAATGATTTTTCTCTTTTTTGTCTCGGTATGGTACACTAACAGTCCAGTTATTTATTTCCCCTCCTCCTCTTCCTCTCCACCTCTTTCTTGGACTGAAGCTTCTCACATGACTGAAGCAAAAATGATTTTTAAGTGAACGTTTTATATATTTTTTTCTTTTTAAAAAAACTCCTTGTAATGCAGAGAGATTTAAGACATTTCAGTTTTTTCTATTAAAGAAAGAAACGTTTGATTCAGAGAGGTACACGTCACCATAAGGCTGTGTGGTTTTATGCTGTTTTCCATGATGACATTTGCTCGTTTTTATCCTGAAAACGATCCGAAAATTAGCCAAACAAAGGGTCAAGAAGTATTTGCAAATGGTTGTTTCTGCCTTTTTTTCCTGTGAACTTCATTAAAACGACCTTTTTAAAAGAGTTTTTCTAGAAACCTTCTGGTATGTTCTTTTTCTCCTCGAGGAGGGAAAGTCCCATCCGTCTGGCACGTAGCACCAGATAAGTAAGCTAAGCTAATCCAGGAAAAGAATTTGCAAATACTGTATGACCCAGTTCAAACAAACACACAAACACAAACGCACACAGTTGCGTAGCACAGTGTTGTCCTCTGCTGCCAGTTTGGAGAGGACTTCAAAAGGAAGATGTTTTACCACTATAATAATTACCGCTGTGCCTCTGGGGTTTGTTTTCTGTTATTACGGTGAAGTCAAACCAGCGAGCTCCTACAGGGCGACACACCTACATTCCACACACACACACACACACACACACACAGACACACTCAGCTGGGTCATGTGTGAAGGGAGCAAAGATTCAACACCTTGTCAACAGCTTTTATTCACTGTTTTTGCTGAGTTAGATTCAGATTGATCTCATGTCTGCAGCTGGTTAGCTTAGCTTAGCTTAGCCTAGCTTAGCACAAAGACTGGAAACCGGTGGAAACTGCTAGCCTCGCTCTGTCCAAACAGAACAAAACCCACCTGGTTGGGTTAGTTGTTGGTTTTGTGAGAGTTAAAATACTGCACAGACAGTATTGGGTACATAAAATATAACCAATAAATTAGACTTTAAATATCGTAAATGACAGAGTTTGAGGCTGATGTTAATGTTTGTTATTTTAAAGCAACAAATCGCAGGTATCCAAACGTTATAAAATAGATTTTCGCAGTTGTAATTATGACTTAAACTCACTGTTTATAAGTCAGAAACTTGACATTACTACACTCCAATATGACCTGAATGCAGCTTTAAACAACAGGCTGGATTTAGCTTGTTTAATCTTTTAAAAAAAACAACTTTTGTATGATATAATCTGTAACCCAATTTGTCATTTGTACTCTTAATTTTTACACATTAAACCAGATTGGTGCTAGGGCAGAGCTAAGCTAGCTGTTTGCCCTTGTTTCCAGTCTTTATGCTAAGCTAAGCTAAGTGTAGCCTCATGTTTAACACACAGACGTGAGCGTGGTATCGCTTGTCTCCTCAAACTGTCTGCCAGAAAGCAAAAAAAACCTATGAATTATATATTCCTTTAACTTCTCACTTCATGTCTGACCATTAAGGTGCACACTCACTCCTTCACTCACTCATTCATTCTCTTACTTTTTTTTTGTCCAGTGAGAAGAGACATTAAGCTCTGTGATCGGAGAAACTGGTAGTTTTTGGTACTTTCAGTTTTGTTTTTGTTTTTTTTTAACTCATGGGGTTGATGCTTTCTCAATAAGCTACACTGTCAGTTTGTTGTTAGTTTTATATTTTATGTTCATTATGGGGTCTATGAGCAATCGCTAAAGCCATCATGAACAGGTTGGATGCTCACATTTCTTAGCTGAAGCCGGCGGCACACAGACTGCTCTACCAAGGATTTGTACATAGTCATTAGATAAAAATAAAGAAAAACAAACAAAAAAAATATTAACTTGGTACTTGGCCACATCCTGGCAACAAAAAATATCTACCAAATATTTAAATGCCAAATAGTTTTTTCCTGTTTTGTTTTCCCTGAGCAGTAACGTTCCTGTGATTTACTGTAAATGTAAATGAGTTTTGATACTACCAATGCTAATACTAACTCACCTCCTGTCATTTGTTCTTCAGTGTTTATTTTTTTTCCTCCAGTAGATCAGCTCGTTCCTTTTTTTTTTTTTTTTTGTATTAATTTAACTGTCAAATTATTTTATTGCCTTCTTTCAGGTTGGGGTGTTTCCCCCTTTTTAAGCTGTTGTATATGTGATTTTAAAAGTTTTATATTACAGTAGTTTGAGATTTTCAGAAGCAAATAGTTTTGAAACTTTTTATTTTGTAAGAGTTTCTATTATCTTTTAGACTTTTTTTTTTTTGCTTTCGTATTTATGTTTTATTTTCTTTTTTGTTTTGTTTGTTTTTGTTTGTAGAAGGATTGATTATGTGGTTGGTGTTCATCTCGTTGTTCAGGGGATGTTGTGCCGATGAGCCATGTTGTCAGAAACAGACCTGGGGCTGATTATGAGATAGATTTTTTTGTTGTTTTTCTCCTTCATAGCCAAAAGAGACGGGAGATTATTTCGCTGACGTGTTTCTGGAAATTCAAGGTCTCCAGTTAGAGAAACGTCTTGACGCTCGTTCAAGGCCTTTACCTCCTTAAAAACAAAAATATTTAGTCAGGAAAACACTGATAAATGTTTCCTTCCAGTGTGTCAGCGAGTATCATCCTGACCTTCACCTCAGACAGTAGAAACTCTGGTTAGATTCAGATATAATCTAATGAACCCCCCCACCCCCGGTTAATCAGCCCCAGGTCTGGTCAGTGAGCATGGGAGAGAAAACGTTATGTTCTGCTGCTTAATGTCACAAACATCACATGTGAATCACCAATGGAGTGGAGAAGCCAATGAATCATTGGTTTCTGCATGCAGGTTCTGATTTATTGGAAATAAAGCTATTTTTATGCACATTAACATTTTAATACGACGTCTGTGTCCTTTTATTTGTTTCTTTATTATTAAGGATAACTCAAACCTGGGCCTTATTAAAGAGAAAGATCCAGAAACATCAATACCAGACTCCATTGAGAAAAACAGGAATTTTACTGGGAGCTGCTGGAATACCACTGCCTCCATCTGTTAGTGTGTTTGTGTTACTGTGTGACTTTCAAAGAGTGGAAGAAGTAATCAGATACTTTACATTAAGTAAAAACACTACACAATAACACAAACTAACTAACAGATGGAGGCAGTGGTATTCCAGCAGCTCCCAGTAAAATTCCTGTTTTTCTCAATGGAGTCTGGTAGTGATATATAGAGATGTTTCTGGTTAAACTAAAAGGATCTTCCTCTTTACTAAAAAGCTCTGTCTCTGTAGGAATCCTGTCATAATGTTGTCAGACACTTACAGTGGCAAAAATGAGAACTTTAGTGGACGGACTTTGACGTTTCTGAAAATTTTAAGAGATTGAGAGTGATTGAATAACATTATGTGAAGAAATAAATACCATTTCCTCCCTTTCATTACTGACGACTGATCAGCATCTAACCTCAGCGTCGTGGTGCCTGAGCTGCAGTTTATGAAGCCAAATGGAGACTTCGTTCAGCTCTGTGACAACAGTCCCGGTGTCTCATTTCCTCCATTGTCTCTCACGGCTCAGACTCACCTGTGTCTTTTTGTCTCGCCGTTTGCAGTCGGGGACACAAAGGACGGACGGGAGGCGTCCTGCAGCAGCAGCAGCAGCTGGATGTGATGAAAGAAGGAACAGTAAAGAAATGGTAAGTTGTGATGAATGTGGAGAGTCTGAGGAGAGGAAAGGATCGCACGAAGCTCAGAGGGTGTTGATGTCAAGTTATCAAAGCAGTGTTGGGTTACACACACACACACACACACACGATATGAAACGTTCCAGTCTCTGGAGGCAGATACTGAATCCCTGTTAGCTTCAGGGTCACCGCTCTGAAACTGCCTGACCTTTGACCTCTCTGCACCGGAGGAGAATATAAGATCACGGCAACATCAGGATCAGTGTGTGACCAGTTAAATCTTCATGATAATAAAAGACTAAAGCAAAGTGTTCTGAAGCAGCTGCAAGTGAGAACAGACGGGAACAAACAGCTGATTTGTTTATCAAATGTTTGTGTGTCTCTGTTTGGATGTTGTTATTGACTCTGTGGAAACCAGAGTCAGATTCCTTGTGTGTACAAACTGATTCTGAAAATAACTCGGAGATTTCTTGTGTGGGAACTGACATGAGATGAAGGAGGATTGATTGAGTCTGCAGGTCTGAGGATCAGGTTTACTGTGGTTCAGGAGCAGGATTTTAAAACAGTGGTGATTACAACATTAATCTCAGGATGAAAGTGGTATTAACAGTTCCTGTCACTGAGTACAGTGGTTTGACCTGCTCAGAGCAGTTTAGAGACGCAGAGTAAATCACCGTAGCAGCAGACCTCAGGTAAAATTTATCCACCTTTTGCAGTAAAGGTTAATCAGGAAGTTACACCTGAAGTTACTCTGATAAAGCAGTAACGTCTCTTCGTGGTGCAGGCCTCAGGAAGCAGGTGAAGAGCTGAGAATCATTAGAAACATGTGAAGCAGAGATTAGAATACATACAGAGTGTGTGTGTGTGTTGTTGACATTCATGCAGAGCCAACAGACAAGCTGTTGCCTGTCGGCCTCTGAGCTGCAGGGAAAAACACACTCACAGGTGACGCCAAAACACACACACATTCCAGCACAAACACATATTCATACATCATCTTTTACTCTCATTTCACACACACACACACACAGGTAAACACAGGTTGAGTCACACAGGTCTGAGTGGCAGAGAGAGAGAAAACTCTGTGGTGGACTTGTTTGTTCAGGCTCTGAGGAGCTGGAAACAACACAAAGCACAGACCAAGGCTGAGGCTGCACAGACTGCACAAAGAGCTAAATGCTAACATCGCGGTGTTCATCATGTTACGGTCGTTCAGTCAGAAGGGAGAACAAAGTCTGTGGGTGTCCTGTTTCTCAAAGCTTGATGTCTCCAGTTCTGACCTCCGATGTAACTGGAACACCACATCAGTTTGCATTTCAACATGCTAATGCTAATTAACAGTGCAGCTGGTGATGGGGTGGGTATTTACTGTGTCTCTGGTGTGTTTTATCACAGCCTGAGCTCCTCTGGCTCCAGGTTTTTCCATGTCTCTGTCTCTGTCTTCCCTCCTCTCTTCCTTTGTATCTCCTCCTCCCTTGTTTGTTTGTTTGTGTGTGGCATAATGGTGGCATGTGTGTTGGGAACTTCACTCCTGCTTTTCCTGGCTCTTTGCACCTCTACTAATCATCAATCTCCCTATATAGAAACTCCAGCTCTGCTCCTTCTCTCGTGCTCAAGTTCTGTTTTCACCATTCAATCATGCAGGTGTTTTCTTGGCTTCTAACCCCAATTTTCGTCTTTTTGTAAAAGTGCAAATGTGAAGTCACATGGCGGAAGACCATCGGGTGTCACAGTTGTGTTCTTATAATTAGTAATGATGTTGCAGAGACCAACAGCCACACACACTCAAGTTAAGTTTAATTCACGTGTCAATAGTTTTTGAGGCGATTGGCTCAAGGCTCTGATGTGAACCTGGAGAGTGGAATCACCAATTGTTGGGGCTCATCCTGTGGGACTGAATGTCTGCACCAATCCATCAGTGGATGTCAAATATTTCTGCCATACACAGAGCTGCTGATGTGGCTAAAAATACCTTTTTGACTTTGAAAATCTTTACCTGAGCACCTGAGGTCTCAGTTCATTTTATTCAATTTAATTTATTGTTTTTAATGACTTTCTTTACATATGTGGAAACACTAATTTCCTTGTTTAAGATATACTATCATTTTTTTTCAATTAATTTAACCTTATTTCAGTTCAGTTCCTCCGCTTCCAGAAATTAAAGCCTGTTTGATTATAAACAAAATGATTGGAAATATGATATTCAACTAAGTGACAGCATTAGATGAAAAGTAAAGGATCACCACAGATGGTACAACAGTTCATGTGGGGGACCCACGAACATCTGAACCTAATTTTCATGACAATCCATCCAGCAGTTGTCGGATGTTTAAAAGCTCAAAATCGTAAGTCAACCTCATGTTCTGAAATAAGTCGGGGATACCGATCCGTAGGGGTTCATCACTACGAGGACCACAAATGTTTTACAAAATTTCAACCCACATCAAACACATGTCGATGGAATCAGGTCAGTCTGAACCGTGGTGGATCAACACTCGACACACACAGTCAACTTTTGCATTCTTTTCTTATCGGTTTGTTTTGACCAGTCTTTGGCTCCACCTTTTGCACCTTACACACACCTGTGTGTGTCATTGTAGAATTTCAAGAGCATGTTTCACCAGGCGAATGTTTCTCTAGGCTCTTGCCATCACTTCTTTTTTTTTTATGCGGAACATCACCGGTCTGGGGAACCAGTGACCGCAAAGAACATTTCAACATCTGTCTCATCTGCCTCAGTCTGCGCCCCTATAAAGGAGAAGCACCAATCTATCGGACTATGCATTTGGCCTCAGAGTGCAGAATTAAAACTGAGCTCGGGCTGTTAGGAGATTCTGGCTCAAAAGTCTCAATGATGGAACTGACTACGTGATTTTACAGCAAAGATCAGTTTATTGGAATCCACAGTGATCAGGATTCACTGACAAATGTTGTCAAGTTCAACTTTGCTGACTTTACTGTACCTGTACCTGCAGGCAAACTATCGAGCTCAGGTAAATTCAGTTGTTCAACTAACTCTGTGAGAGTGCATTCCAGTTGTACTTTCCGGAAGTCAGACTTTCGAGTTCTAGTCAATAATTCAGCTGAGCTGGTTCAACTCGGAAACTCGGCATGAGAATTCAAAGATGGTTGCCCTGCGTAAAAGCAAACATCAGGAGTGGGGATTTACTGACGGATTTTAATGTCGGAGAATAAAACCTGAAATATCTTGAGCGCAAACTAAACCAGACATATTTCCAGACGACAACCAAAAACCGCGACTTAAAGACTGGTCTTACCACTCCTATTCTATCATTAGTTGGAGAAAATAATTTCTGAGCTACTGCTGTTAAGCTAGTTGCCCCTTTAGCCTCATGTAAATTAATCTAAAGAATATAAATTTCACTTTATTTGGAATTTAATTCATTTGTGTTGCAGCATTTTGTAATTATTCTTCAGCAGCTGATGTGTTACCTGGAAACTGTACACAGGTCAGTTTAGCTGTTAGCAAGGTTCACCAAAGAAAGTGAATGCGTAAGCTAGCTACTTGTGTCAATATTTTCTTAAATCTTTTCGTCTTTATTGCCCACATTTACTAAACACACCTTCAGCCACTCTTTTCTCTTTCTATTTCCTCTTTCCTTCTCTGTCTGTCGTCTTCTTTACAGACTGGGAGGCAGTCAGACAAGTTGGTCTCGCTGGATGTTAAAGCCGGCTCTTCAAAGTGAAACCATTTGACCTCAGTATACGTCAGTATTTTGACTTTTCATGCAGATGATTTGCATAGACAATGTCTTCCTTCTTCCTGCTGCAGATTTGAATATGGCGTAGAGGAAGTGATTGTCAGTTAATTCCAGGTAAATGTAGTTGCCGTAAAGGAAAATCTGAGTTGTCACATTACTGTTACCACACATCACTTTCTGTTTCTGGTTGCATCTCACCTGCTTTCGTTGGGCATACGTTTGCTATTTTTATTATTAACTCTTCCTGGATTTATGTAGAGTGAACATCCGTCTAGTTTGCATTGATTCAGCAAGAATATCAAGGACTTTGTTTGGATCGGTCAAAGTTGCATGGTTAAGGTCAGTCGTGTTTTCAAACTGAGCAGAGCAACCAGCCCACATTAGCTTTAGCTTTAGCTCCTGCTAACAGTCTCTGGCTTTCAACTGGAAGATCAGGTAACCACAACCTCAACATAAAATTCCAAAAGATGGCTGCTACTCGTACAGTATAAAGTGATGAAATCTATTGAAAAACAAATGTCTTTGAACCTTTTCTCCTCCTCTAAACTGTTCTTCAGGTGGAGCAGATTCGTTTGATTCTCGACAGGCAACAACAAAATCTTTCCTGTAGCGTCCACATGTTCTTCAGATTTCTCAACTGGGGTGTAAATGAAGCACCACAACTCAGTGTCCAGACCTGACTCTCTGGACATTGTCTATAGTTCAAATGTGAACTTGCTTCAAACAGCTAATTGACGCTCAGCTGCAACATGTGCCTTTAGCCATATACTCAGCATGTCATTTGCAAATCATTAAATGTGGCTATTTGAACTCAGGGCGACATTATTTTCCATCAGGACAATGTTTTTAGTTCTAACAAGTTTTTCAGTTTCAGTCTCGTGTGAAAACTCCTTTTCCTACGTTTATATGACAAATATTTTGAGAAGGGAGAAATCTACCTTTCGTGTGATGTTCAGTTGACGTGGTGTTTTCCAGTGTGTGTGCAGATGGTTTGACTGAAACGTCCCCCACCTTTACAAAGCAGATCAAAAGCCCGCGGAGTTGGGGAATTCTTCCCAAATCATCAACACCTACAAAGTCAGAGTTCAGGTGACGAGGTTACAGGAAATGAGTTTCAGTGTTGTGTGTGGCGCGCGGATGAAGTGTGTTTATGTTTATATACAGGAGCTCAGTGGGGTGCGAAACATCAACAGTCATGAAAACCTCGGATCCACATTTATCTTAAGTCAACAAAGTAACAAAAAGAAAATGTTTCATGCGTTTATGTTAAATGGACTATCCATGAACAAATATAGTATATTATTAAATAGGCTCTTATATAACCTTATGTGTGGTTTGTTTCTGATACTTGTGGCGTTGACCCCTACAGGAGGTGAACTTCCTGTTTGCGACTCTCATGACAAACAACTGAAACAGACACAGTCACAGAGATGAATCTCAGCTGGCATTTACCCAACTGTTTAGAGCCGCGATCTTTGGAGACTTCAAACAAAACTGTATCTCTTTTTGTCCATTAATTTTCTGGATTCAGAATGTTTATCAGCTTTTAAAAATTAAAAACCAAATAATAAAACAATGTTTTGAGCTGTTACAGACCAAGTTTTCTGGGACCTAGCGAGGATATTAGGGTAAAATAATTTGATGTTTGTGTCTAAGAAATGTCGTTTAGAGAATAAAGCTAAGATAAGAATAAGAAGGAACTGGGAACAACGTCTCTGAGTTGATGAAAACATGGGCGCTCAGGAAAGTACTTTCGACATTGTTGAGAATCAATAAATATAATAAATTACTGCTTTTCACCGAACTGGAAACAACATGATGTGAGCTTTTTCATCTTTCAAAACAGATTCAGACTCTGATGGTTCAGTGACTTGTAACAGAGGTAGACCTCTGTGTTCAAACACCTGTTGTTGCTCTGTGTAACTTTGGTTGTTCAGGTTGATCTCCCTCTGGCGGAGTGATGAGTCGGTGAATTCAGCTGCTGGTCGGACCCAGAGTTTGAGTGATGCTATCCAGGATACCAGAAACTGATGCAGATATTGAGTTAAAGCTTCACCTGCTTCCACAGGAAAGGATCATGGGTAATATACACTTTTCTTCAGTCACCACATTTTTTTTTTTAACCTTCCGAGCAATACATGTGC